>APFE031628297.1:5124-55588 GCA_000404065.3 Pinus taeda | reverse complement strand
AATAAAAAAATACGATATTGTATTTTACTCGGTAATTTTTTATTTAAATTTTATCAATCAACTATTGTGCCAAGGATTTTCTTAAAATACAATTTTATAACTTTTTTTTGCCAATATTATTTTGATCGTTCTATGTTTTCTTTGCTAGAAGAGAGGAATAGGATTTTCTTAAGATATATTTTATAATTCAGGCGGAACGAAAATCTAGGGATTTTAATTGAAGAACATAGTTACCAGGACGGATCATTTCTGTTTTCAACAAACATAACTTAAAATTATTACTTAAACTTGAAAACTCGATTATAAAAATTATAATACGATAAAGTAAGCAAAATCTTTAAAAAGATATTATTCCATGGTTTGCAAAGATCCTCGATATAGAAGTTTACAAGATGGCGAAGCGAAAAAATAGAATCGTTAGGTAGTTAGTAAGATATTGAGAATCTCAATTGTGGATGATGGTAAAGAGAAAAGAGGACCTATGAAACCATACGAAATCTAAATAGTTTGCAACTTAGCATAGTTCAGGTATTTTTTGTTAATTAATAGTTTAAAGCTATGTTTCTTTTTACGGGACCTAAATTTTCTTATAGACGTTGTGTTGTAGTTATTACTACAAGGAAAACTTGAGTCGTATATGTGCACTCTGAATTATTCTGTTATTATGTTCCGTATTTCTTTATGCACTTTATTTTTATATAGTTCTTTTGCACACTATTTTTTCTGCACAATACTAGTTTTTGACTTGATATATCACACGCTTAAAATATCAATATGAATAAAATTATATATATAGATAGTGTTATTTCAAGATAGGGAGACTATTTTGGATACACACTCTGTTGCTTGAGGAAATCTCTCAACCACATACCAAACTAGGAACAAGTAGATATAGCCAACTCCTATAGAATAGGAACCGACTCCTTACATAGAAAGAATCACAACTAGAGACAAGTAGGAATTAGATATTCCAACACTCCCCCTTGATGAGTAATTGTCTCCATATCACTCTGCAAATTCTACATCTGGTCCAATTTGGTAATCACACCTTGTACCTTGTTCATTCAATTGTAGGTGTCCATATAAAGGAACAACCATCTACTGGAATGTATGGGTTCCCAACTGCTACAACGCCAGTCTACTAGGAAGTCCTTCACATACATGGTTCATCTACCTTTTAATGAACTTTCTTTGACTTGGTCCATTACACTATGAGATATGTTACATCTCTCAATTCCCCCATTAATCGAAGACTCAATTCTTCGATTAGATATCAAGCTTAGATACAAGTACACCTGCCACCCTCGTACCTACGTAGTGGTTGATCCACAAATTGATATCACTAGGGAACACATAACAAAGGGGTATGCATGCCTCTCCGGGTCTTATAGTCATATGCCCTTTTTAATATACTCCAAGATTAAGAAGATACTAGGTACATAAAACATTTTAGGGACCACAACTGCCCAAAAAAACAAAATATGAAATGTAGATTTGCTATGATTACAATGTGTGACTCACACTTTATCACAATCATGAGTCAATTCTACAAACTCAGACAAACTAATCAAGCAAATTTGGTTGTCCATCATCATTTAATCGCTTCCTGCTCTTGCACCTCATCTTTTGATCACATCTTGGGCATCTTTGTCTTTGTCAATTAAATATTGGAACTCCATGAACTTGTCATTTGTTAGAATAGCCAATTTTAACAAAATAAATTCATATTGAGGTGGCTAATCTCAATATGTATATCAATTTAAATTCCAAAAAAATGCTTCACCCAAAAAAACATTTACCCAAATATTCACAAACAATCATGCTTCTTCCTTCAAACCGAACACAAAGTTTTTCTCCTCCTTGAATGAAGAATGCATCATAAGTTCTCTGTTCAAAAAACCGAGCCATATAACGATGACTTCTAGTTTCTCCAGTCAATCTGTACATATCGTGTGCATGTTTAACTTTTAAGAGTTTGTTTAGACCAAAATCTCCAACCTTCAAATGGTTTGTGTTGACCATCAATGCATTTCTAGGCTTCAGCTCCCGGTGAATAATAACATTTAGTCCATTGTGGAGATAAGCCATTCCCCTTGCTATATCGAGAGTAAAGTTAACAATTGTCCCTGTAGGCAGAGCTCCTTTGTCTTTAAGAAATTGATGCAGGTCCCTCCACGAAGGAACTTAGTTATCAGCATCAGAGGTGGTTTCTTTGTGACTGCACCAACAAACTGGACAATATTAGGATGCCGCAACTTCACTGGTAATTCAACCTCGTTTCTGAAGTCCTGTACCACCATTTTATTATTTGAAAGAGCAGGTAAAATTCTCTTCACCGCAACTAGCGTACAACTCCACTTTTCTTTTAGAATTTCTCCAAAAGAACCTTTTCCAATGGGAGTAAAATTTGAGAAGTCCAGCTTGTTGGGGTCAATTTCCTAATCACATTTCTATGGCAGGGGTGGTGCAACTTGCTTGGCCTCCAAAAGACTGCCATGATTTCCTAAGATTCTGCAGCATGCTTTTTTTAGAAGTTCAATCATAGCTTGTTGATTAGCGCCCTCTACATCTGCAAGTGGCGAGTTCTTCCAGCAATCTTGAACATTAACATTGGCATTACGGTGAAGAAGGCATTGGGCCGCATTGAAGCACCCGTAGAGAGTCGCCGCATGAAGAGGAGTACCGTGATCATAATCTTTGGCTTTACCAGGCTTGTATCTTGCTCTAACAGCTTCTCCAATGCCTTGTGATCGTTGTTACGGGCGTGCCGTAGGGCTAAGGAAGTCTGCGAGGCTCTTTCCCTGCCTCTAGTGGCGTGGTGCGGTGGACCTCCTCCTCAGGTCAGCGTCTAAAATGGAGTTATGAATCCTTTATGACGGACAAACAAAAAATTAAATTCAATACAAATATACTATGTTATTTCCTTCAGCCCAGGAGCGGCCAAGCCCACGAGGGATCAGGCCCTCAGGGCTCTGATACCAACTTAAAATATCAATATGCACAATATCTATATACTATTCATTAAAATAAGATTACATATATACAGAGTGTTGTCTCAAGATAGGGAGACTATTTTGGACACACAATCTATTAGTTGAGGAAATCTCTCAACCACATACCAAACTAGGAACAAGTAGATATAGCCAACTCCTATAGAATAGGAACTGAATCCTTACATAGAAAGAATCACAACTAGAGACAAGTAGGAATTAGATATTTCAACACACACACCATTTTTTCTGCGGTTCACGTATATCCGGGAAAACAAAATAGTTGACGAATGCAACTATGGACACCTTACTTGTTAAAATTCCGTTAGATTCTTTATGCAAACTTGGATTGTATTTGTGAATTGAACATTTATTATCTAACTTTTGCTGGAACTTGTTTTTTAATTTGTAAATTGTGCTAACAAATACAAGTGTGTTGCATGTGGGGCTCACATTTTCTTATACTCTTGGCATTACATAGCACCTAAATCCTATACAATGAAAACCATATTCCTCCATAATGAAAGCATGATCTGTTTTTTCACATTCTGAATTGTTCTACTGCTATGTTTCTTACTTTCACATGCACTATCCCTTTGAATAGTTCTTTCGTACACCTTATTTTCGCACAATACCAGTTTTTGACTGGATATTTTGCACACCTTTTTTTGGGCAGTTCCCACACATCCATTTTCCAAAGAAAAACATCAGTTGACCAATGCAACTATAGACACATTACTTGTTAAAATTTCATTAAGTTCATAGCATTTGCGAATTGAACACTTATTGTCAACATTAAATGAAATTTGTTTTCTAATTTGTGATTTGTGCTAACAAGCATAAGTGTGCGACAATGTTCCGCATGCATTCTCTCTTTGCACTGTTCTCTCGCACACCTTATGAAAGAATATTTCACTGTAATAGAGGTTTCCTTATGGACATGGTACTCTAGCTCTTGCATAGCACATCAATCTCGCACAGTGAAAGTCATCTTCCTCCACAATGAAGGAACGCTCCACATGCATTCTCTATCTACACAGTTCTCTCACATACCTACCTGTTGCACAAAGAGGCCGATAAAACAATAGTGGAAAAAAATTCCATCATGAGAGATCAATAAAACGATAGTGGAAGAAACTTTCATCGTGCCAAGTGTGGATGTTTTCTTATAGATGTGATACTGTTGCTATTACATAACATTTCAATCCCTCATAATGAAAGCTATTTTCCTCCACAATGAAAGCTTGATTCCTATATCTACATTCTGAATTGTTTTGCTATTATGTTCCATACTTTTACATGATTTCTCCCTCTGCATAATTCTCTTGCATGCTTTCCTTTTATACAATACTAGATTTCGATTTGATATTCTGCACACCCTCCACACAGATCTTTTGCATACCTTCTGAAAGAAGCTTTCATTATACTAGAGGTTTCCTTATAAACATGGTATTCTAGTTCTTACATAGCACATCAATCGGGCATAATGAAATCCATCTTCCTCTATAATGAAAGAATGCTCCACATGTATTCTCTATCCACATAGTTCTTTTGCAAGCCTTCTTGCTGCACAAAGAGGCAAGTAAAATGATAGTGGAAGAAGCTTTCATTGTGTGAAGTGTGGAGGTTTTCTTATAGAAGTGGTACTCTAGCTTCTACGTAACTTCTCAATCATGCACATTGAAATCCATCTTCCACCACAATGATAACTTGTTTTGTATCTCTAAATTCCGAGTTTTTTTGCTACTATGTTCTTATTGGAGCCTTGAAAATATTTGCATTTTTTTTGTAATTACGATACCAAGTAGTCAGGATAAGGAGCATGTATGTTTGAATAGAGTACAACATAGGGCTAGCACAGTAGGTAGAGCATGAAGTAGATGAACCTTGCGCAAGAGGAATATTGGTGGTTAGGATTTTGCAGAAGGTGGAGCTGATCAAGGACATCATGGAAAGTAGGAAGATGGAGATATTTTCTACAACAAGAAAGGGAAAAGTGGATCCAACTAGTGGGAAGGATATTTTGAATGGCGGAGGATACACATGGGATAGCCTAGGCGGGCTAAGAATATATATTAACAGCTTTCAAGACAGCTAGAGTGATCAAGCGAGAGGAAAAGAGGGTTCGAGAGGTTTCCAGATGAAGATAAGAAGGGTCACCAAGGACAGAGTGTGGGTTGGTTTTTGGTCATTGATAATGGTTACAAGTCGCTGAAGTCAAATTTTGACTGAGCATAGAAAATACCAAGTTATGGAGTTGATGTCTGTGTGTCTGATGTTTGTATTTTTTTGCTTTGAGTCTTGAGTATATGTTGGATTCCATCATTGCCAGGCAACCTTATTGTACTGAACATGTTTACTTTTATATGGTTTTGTTCATTATGGATTAGGTTCATGGTTTGTTTCTTGTTGGTGCATGGAGCTAATCTGGAGGGTTGATGAGACTATTTATTTCATGAATGTACTTCTGGGCATAGGGCATTTTTTGGTAATAAGAATATAATCCAGTGGTCGGATGTGTTGTTTAATCTCTTTTGTGAAGTTACTTGAATGTTATATGTTTTTCAATGCATCAATTTCTTGTATAACTTATGATAGTCTAAATGTTTACAATGTAATGGTTGTTAACCTAGATGTTGATTGGCTATGTCGTGGCCTAGGAATAGTGTATGTAGAATTGGTAATTTATGTTTTGAATATTTACGAATGTGTGTGATGGGTTGAATACTTGTCGAAGGGTTAAAGTGAGAACTAATGTTACTTGTTGATCATAGATTAGTTGGGGTTTGGTGTCAATTTTGTCTTTTAATAATAGATCTTGTCTGTTTGTAAGTGGATAAATATGGGTTTGGCATTGAGTTTAAATCCTTAATGACTGAAACTGACACCTATTGAAATATGTCATGCACGCTTGGTTTCAAATCTTGCATTGTCTCATGGGATGAAAGGATTAACACCCTGCGTGGTGTGAGATAATAGTTCGATAGTGAAGCATGTTTTAGCAGGAGGTAGTTCGTTGTGAGTCAAAAGACAATATTGTGAGACTGTGGAAAATTGGTTCTCACAGTCACCTGTTAGCATCTCGATTGAGACTTCACACACTTCACTTGTGTTACCAAAAGGGCCAATGATAAGCGAGTCTTTGTTGGCCACTATGTCACAAATTTCGGTCTGTCAGAATCTCATGTGCCAACAAATGGTTCCGTTGTTGGGATAAGGATGGTTGTATGATGGGATTGTATTATAGGAATCTGGAAACTATAGGACCGAACGAGGGAGGAAATTACATGGTGGTTTAGATGAAATTTGTGCAGGTTTTCTATGAAAGAGTTAGGAGGAAAGAACTAGAGTGCAAAGAAACGGTTATAGAAGTATGTGTTGACCTCTTCCACGAAGTTTTCTTCGAAGAGTTTCCTAATATCTTGACGAAGTGGGTTCAGTGGTTGAAGGAAAACAACCTAACGTATCGACATGACAGGTGAAGGAAGTGGACATCAAGGAAGTACATCAACTTAAAGCAGTCAGTAATAAGACATCTTGAGTTGTTGATTTCTGGTTCAAAAGTGTTTTTGAAGGATATATTGTTGAGTTTGTAATAAAAGCGACAATGTCCTATACTACAATGAAACAAAAATTTCTAAAGGAACTAAGAGGAAGATTTATAAGGTCGATATCATTGTTAATAAATATTATGTTGTATGACCATAGTGTCTTGCCTCTGGAGTCTGACACCATGAGAAACTAAGCCACCCGAATGGAAGGGGAAGTGGGGGAGACTTGGGAGATGATATGACGGGCAGAGAAGGAGATAAGAAAAAGAAATACGGGGGGGGGGGTTGATAATGGGACCAGGACTGCGCATAGAAAGGGAAAATGGAAAGGATGGAGCAAGAGATTTATGAGGATGGCACTTTGATGAGTGGGAGGAGGTACTGACATAGTAATGCAAGAGGAAGTTGGTTAGTGTCGATTCCTTCCAGAAGAAGGATCTCAAATGGAGGGGCTAAGAGAGTCCATTATAAGACACATAGTAGTGCTAGTGACTAGAGCTATAAGGGGATGGAGTTCAAAAAGATGCAAATAGAGGAAGGAGAGAGAGAAAAACTAATTCCACACAATGCAGAAGATTCAAAACCAAAATCATAGAATCAGACCATGCCTTGTGTTGAGCCCATGACCCCACGTGCATCCACGGACCAAGAGGTGAGTACTCAATGAACTGATACAATTAATGTTGAATTTAATTAAAGTTGGGGAAGAGTAAATAGTAGTAGTAGTGGGATTGGTCTAGTGGTAGAATGGATGGCACAATGTGTCCAAACTCATAATGGTGATTAGTCAAACATGAAGTTTTCTACCAGTACAAAAAGCACAAGAGAGAGTACTTCATCAAGGAGTATCACATAGGCTACCATGGCAGACGTAGATTTATGGATGCCCATGTTTCACGGTGTTGGGACCAAGGACCCATAACAACATTTGTTTGTGTGTGAGGTTGTTTCAAAAGCCAAGCAGGTCTAAGATGAGGCCACAAAGATTGCATAGATGGAAGTAATATTTAGGGACCATACACTAATGTGGTACATGAATTTCAAAAGCATGGCTCTTGTTAGATAGAACATGACCTTCATGTTGAACAATTGGTGGTGGTTGTGTTATTATTAGCATGTATGTTAGCACTGATGTCAACCAACCTAGCAAGAATGCATGCTACAACAAATGCATGGCTCAGGAGGATCCCTATGATAATTGTAGGCTTCATGTAGAGAATCATCACAGTAACAGGTTTACTAAAGAAGCCATAAAATGATCACTATGGTGGTTGAGAGTTCAGTTATCCAAGCAAAAAGTAGAAGAGTCAAGGAGAAAAAAGTTTGCATTCATCCCACAAGTAGTAAATGGAATCAAAGCCTACATTAGACCCTATTCAATGAAAAGTGCTTTAAAATAGTTTTCTAAGAATATTCGAAAGTCCAAAAATGGTTTCCTGGATCAAAAGATATGATCTTCCGAAGTCCAGGGATTTGAAGCCTAAGGAAGGAAGGAATATCGAAACCCCAAAGGTTAGCATATCGGATATTGAGATATCGTGATCAACATACTAGGCATATTAGATATTAGAACCCTAGAGATCATCACATCGGGACATCATCATGTTGGATATCGGAACATTGGAGAATTAGAGTAGGTGGCACATCAGAGTTTTGGAATCTTGGGATATAGGAAGCACTGAGGCATCAAAATATCATAATTTCGAAGGAATGGGACATTGGAATATTAGAACTTATTAATTTAGGTACTCTAAGAAGTTATGATTCCAAGAAGTCTTAATAGTACTAAAAGTTTTGAGGAATGTCGAAGAAGATTAACAAAAATTTTTGTTGGAAAACCAAGGTTTTATGCGCCCTCTTCTCTCTCCTCCTATAGGACACATGGAGACATAATATTGGATTCGTGAAGCAAAAGTGGCATTTAATGTCAACAGGACGTGGCAGTATGGTAAGGCACGTGGTAGGTTGATTCAATGCTATTGGGTACCCTAATGTGCTAGATTCGGGTGACACATGTCATCGCTGTGAAGCCGCCATGTGGAGTGATGACATCATATCAGAGGTTGGAATATCAGATAATGAGGACCCTTTAACTTCATTACATATGGTTTTGGAAAAGTTACGATGAAAGGGGCTTTTGATATTAGGTTGGCTCTTGGTCCTGAGAAACGAAAGAACCAAGGGCACAGAGCAGTTAGAGAAGGAAGATTGGCTCCCAGCAGAAAAAAAAAACACCTTAGCACTTAAAAGATAAGCTACAAGTCACAACTCTCGATTCCAGGAGGAGAAATGCTCGAGGAGCTAAGGGTATCAGAGAAGTGAAATATGGTAATGTTCCATCTTTGTGAAGTTACAGTGTAGAGTTTCTCCGATAATGCAGTACAATGAGTTAAAGGATGTGTGAGTCGGAAACTGTGAAATTGAATACTGGCTCAGAGGAATTGTTCATTGAAAGGGGCTAAACTTGGATAAGACTCTGTGATAAGAAATTGACAATGAAATTTCTGGCAGAGACGAATACGGGTTGCCTCGCATGCACAAATGGTTGTGATAAATGAGAACAGAGTGGTCATCTTTGTCAATTGTCAAGATTTGTGGAGTGATAAATGAGAATGGGACTGTCGAAGAATTGTGTAGGTCACCTGAGAATTAAATTCTCAGCATGGAGCTCTACACATTTAGATGGTGAATAACTACAAGGTCCACCGCTGTTTGAGTACTGTGATAAGAAACTACCATGAGATGCAGTAGTGGCAAGGGGAGCCATGCCTAATTACAATTGGGCAGCCAAAGGATAGATAACAAAGACTTCCTTGTGTAGAGTGCCTCAATGGAAAAAACTCTTGCCTGCAACAGAGAAGGTGTGATTTGAGCATATTGCATCTGTTCTTTAGTGTGAGAGTATGTGTTGAGACAAACAGGCTGAGGCACCAAGGAGGACACTATGTTATACAACAAGTGTAGGGAGAGTTCTGTGTGGAGAATTCCAAGGGTAGTGCTAAAGAGAAATCAATAGAGAGCCCTTGACATAGGAGGCAAAGCACAGAGGAAGTGTTGTTGTGAGAAGCAAGAAAAGACCTGCTTCATGTGAGCACAAAAGACAGAGTTCGGAAGTTGAATCTGCAAACAACCATAGCTGGTATTTTACTTGTATTATTGTATGTCTCTATTTTTAGTTTGAAAATTGTATGAAATAGTAGAACAATGACAAGAGAAGGTTGGCGCCTACCTACCGAAGATGTTGGTTCTTCTTGGAAAAATGTTTCTTTCTAACCAAAGGGGGTCGGTGCCTCATGTTAGTGGGTGCTTAATTTACATCATAAACAAACAACAAATTGGTTGTTTTTTCCCTCTGGGTTTCCACGTGAAAAACATTGTGTCAAATGTTTGTGTGTTGCTCATGTGATTGTTGTATGAACATGTGTAGTTGAAATATTGTTGGTTCACTGCTTTTGTGAATGAATGCTCTCACAAGTAAAATAATATAAGAAGGAACTGTAAGCATAATAAGAAAAATAAAAGAGTTTCATAATTATTGATGCATCCCCCCCCCCCCCCCCCCTAGCAATTTCTTATTTCAACTATTGGTATAAGAGCCAAGTTCCTTCAGCAATAGTCTAATCACTGGAAGATAGATCTATAAGGAATTATGTCTAGGAAAGAGAGTGAAGAGGCTTACTCAAGTAGAATACCCATCTTTGATGGGACAAACCATGCCTTTTAAAAAGTGAGAATGGAAGCATATCTTATGTCCTCGGGAGTAGATCTTTGGACTTCAGTACTAGTAGAATACAATGTCCCTGATATTCCTCACACCGATGTAGATTGTAAAAAATTATATGGGAACAATGCTAAATCTAAGAACTCCATTCTCTTTGGCCCTAGTCAATTATAACTTGTAAATGTTATGCACTGTAAGTCTACTAAGGAAGTGTGGGTGAAGCTTAATCAGAGTCATGAAGGAGATGGCAAAGTCAAGCAAGTGAAAATTCAAACTTTCAATATGAGGTTTGAAAGCTTGAGAATGAATAAGAATAAAATCATAGTAAAATACTTCCTAAGAGTTGATGAAGTGACTAATATGATCAGAGTACTTGGTGAAGAGGTCAAGAAAGAGATGATTGTTCAGAAGATATTAAGATCTCTACCCATGATATTTAATGCCAAAGTGTCAGCTATTGAAGACATGGATAATTTAAAGGATCTCAATATGGACCAACTGCATGGTACTCTCACAGCCTATGAGATGACAATAGGAATAGAAATGAATTTATGAAAATCCCAGAAATAATACGTATCATATTTCACCTCAAAAATCCTCTCTAAGAAATTGAAATGTTTTCTCTCCCTTGCTAAGTGAGATAGAATGCTTCAAATGTAATAATTTTTGGTACAAAGTCAGTGAGTATAGATGGAGGTTTGAACACATGTCTAAGTCCAAATATGTTGGACAATTATCTATCCAGAAGGATAATTGGAGTTGAAAATGAAAGACTAAAAATACCATGCAGAGTGGACTTGCCTTATCAACTCATAATCAGGAAAACAAATGGTATGTGGATAGTGGTTGTTCCAAACATATGAATGGGGACAAAATAAAATATATGTCGCTAAAAGAAAAGGATAGAGAAAACAATGTCACCTTTGGAAACAATGCTCCAACAAGAATCAAAGGTAAGGGTATAGTAAGTCTTGATAAAAAACAAAAGCACATAATGTGTTGTATGTAGAATGTCTCAAGCAAAATATGCTTAGTGTTAACCAAATATGTGATAATGGCTACGATGTGACCACTCTATCTAAAGACTATGAGATACGAAACATAAAGAATAGAAAACTTGTGGGAAAAGCAATCAGAACACAATATAGTGTATATGTGTTTGACGATTCCAGGGTTAACTGTTATTTATGGAGAACTGGTGAAACCCGGTTGTGGCACAAGAGGCTTGGGCATATGAATTTTGACATCTTAATAAAAGTAAGCAAGATGGGAGAAATGAGAGGATTACCAAGACTTTCGAGGTCTGATAACATAATCTACAAGGCATGTCAGTTTGTAAAACACACTAGGACTCATTTCAAGTCAAAGGAGTTCTCCTCCTCCATACCTCTAGAGCTCATTGATGCAAAGATTTTTGACCCAACTAGAGAAAAATCCTCAAAAGGAGAGAGGTATTTCACGTTTCAATTTTGATGACTTCATCGCGGTCACTTGGATTGTCCACTTAAAAGAAAAATCGAAGGCGTTCAAGAATTTTAAGAATTTTAGAGCTCAATTAGAAAATGAAAAAGACTTAAATATAAAATGCTAATGATCAGATAGAGGGGGAGATTACACCTCAAGAGAGTTTGAGGAATTCTGCAAAGAGCATGGCATCAGGAGGTAGTAATCAGTGGCTAGAACTCCTCAGCAAAATGGACTAGTAAAGAGGAAGAACAAAACAATCCAGGAGATGGGCAGAGCAATGTTGGATGAAGCAGGAATGTTTCACAAATTCTAGGGAGAAGCGGTCCAGGTAGTAGTGTATATGTCAAATAGAACTCAACTCAAGCCTAATAGTGATAAAACTCCCTATGAATTATGGAAAGGAAGACTTGCATTGATCAGTTAAACACCTTAAGGTGTTTGGAAGCAAATGCTTCATTAAAAGGAATGAAAATAATCCTGGACAGTTTGATTCACACGCTAACGAAGGGATACTACTTGGGTACTCTACTCGAAGCAAAGGATATAAGTTTTACAACAAGTGGACAAAGAAGACAGAGGATTTCATCAACGTAATAGTAGATGAAGTAGGTTCACAATCTGAGTCCTCTAAAAGAAATATGAACTCAAATAATGAAGAAAGTTCATATTTGAGGTCTGCAGATTCAGAGGAAATAGATTCAGATATTGAAGGTAAGGAAGAATGAAAGACTTCAAGGCCAAAGATCAAATACATGGAGTCCAAACCAGGAGGAAACTTGTTGGAAATACAAGTTATGCGAATATGGCTCTATTATCATAGATAGAGCCCAAGAACCTCTATCAAGCAAGTGAAGACAAGTTTTGGGTGAGAGCTATGAATGAAGGACTTGATCAAATTTAAAATAATGACACTTGGGAGTTCATTCCAAGGCCTAGAGAGAAAAATGTTATTGGAACCAAATGGATTTTTAAGAATAAACTAAATGAACAGGGTCAAGTAAGCAAGAACAAAGCTCGGTTGGTCTGCAAAGGGTATGCTCAAATAGAAGGGGTAGATTTTGAAGAAACATTTGCACCTGTAGCATGACTATAATCTATCAGGATATTTCTTTCTCTTTCCATCCATAAGAATATAAAGGTATATTAGATGGACGTGAAATATACATTTCTAGATGGAGATTTAGAAGAACAAGTTTACATTGAGCAACCAGAAGAATTTATGCTCGCATATGAAGGATTCGTATGCAAACTGAAGAAGGCCATGTATGGATTAAAATAGACCCCCAGAGCCTAGTATGAGAAGCTAGATAAGTAGCTTCTGTAACAAGGGTTTAAGAAAGGCATAATTGACAGTAACCTTTATGTAAAGTCTGAAGGTGATAATCTACTGATAGTAGTTGTGTATGTGGATGATAAAATATTTGGGAACGATATGCAATAATTGGGGCAACAATTTCCAAAATGTATGCAAACAGAGTTTGAAATGTCCATGATCGGAGAATTGTCCTTCTTCCTGGGTCTACAAATTACTGAGTCTCCACAAGGAGTGTTTATATCCCAATCCAAATGTCTTAATGAAAACTTGAAGAAATTTGGACTGGAAGATTGCAAACCAGTCAGCACACCCATGGCTATAGACTGCAAATTATGCAAAAAAATATGGAACACTGATGGTAAATTAGACTGGATACATGTCAATGATAAGAATATTTTTATATCTTTCAGCGTGAAGGCCATACATTATGCAAGGAGTGGGGCTTGTGGCCAAATTTTAGGCTTTCTCGTGTGAAAATCATCTTGTTGTTGTCAAAAGGATTTTCAAATATCTTCAAGTAATGGTAGAGTATGGATTGTGGTATGCAAAGGGCAAAGAATTCAAGTTGAAGGCCTACATGGATGCAGATTGGGTTGGAAGCCTAGATGATAGGAAGAGTGCTTCTGGAGAAAATTTCTTTCTAGGAAAATGTTTGGTGTCATGAGTCAGCAAAAAATAATCCTCCATTTCTCTATCGACTGCTTAAGCACAGTATATTGATGCTGCTACCTATTGTATGCAAATTATGTGGATGAAGTAAACCTTGAAAGATATACAGGTAGAGCTGACTGATCTCATTCCAATTTTGTGTGATAACGTAGATGCCATAAGAATTTCCAAGAATCTAGTCATGCATTCAAAGACTAAGCATATTCTTATCAAGTTCCATTTCTTGAGGGAACAGGTTCCAACCAAAACTGTCAGACTTGAGTATATGGTCACTAAAGAGGAACTGATAGATATCTTTACCAAGCAATTGGAAAGAGAACCATTTGAATATCTCAGGCAACAAATAGGAGTTGTGACTCCTCCCTCCAAATGACTTCATTTTGGTACGTGGTGGAAACTACTTAGCGTGTGGAACTCATGGGAGAGTAAACAACAATGGTTCAGGGGGAGAACTCAAGAAGTATACCTTGCCATTGATTTCAAAGGAGGAGAAGATTACTAGGGCATCAGATAATATCATTCCTATCCTGAGGGGGAGCTTATGATGTTTCCATCAATGCCAAAGGGGGATATTGTTGGAAAATTGGTGGTGGTTGTGTTAGTGTTGGCATGTATGTTGGCACTGATGTCAACCAACCTGGAAAGAATGTGTGCTACAGCAAATGCCTAGCTCAGGAGGATCCAAATGATAACTTAATGTTGTAGGTTTTAACCCTATACATAAATTACCTACATATGAAATTTAAAAAATATAAAATAAACAATGGCAAGAGCATAAAACATAAAACATATATACACAGAGATTTTGCCCTAGATCCCAAAACCAAGACTAACAGATTGATTTCTCATTATGTTCCTTTCAATGTTACAATACATATATTACATGTCGAAGCATCCATAAACCCCAATACATTAACCCTGGATTAGAACATAATCGTAGTTCCCTTGACTGGATCTATAAAATACCATGGACAAAAAACCATCATGCCCAAAACCATGTGTGAAATCTATGCACAAAACCATAGGTAGGTTCGCCAACCTAATATAAGGTCCAAAAAAAAATTCCCGGTGTAGGGGGTCTACAGCTCCCTTGCTTACCCCCCCGAAAGTCCCCCCCTTGTGACCCCTTGACAACACCCGATGCAACGTATAGGGGGGGCTCCCTAACCACACTATGATTCCCCGCACATGGGGTAGTGGTGGAAAGAATACAACACAATAGAACATTCTCCCACTTGTTGATTTCTTTCCATGGGAGATCTTAGTCATTGATCTAGCCTTGCAACACCCATTGTTTCTCTACACCAAGAGAACTTATCAGTACTCACAGACTATCAATGCATCGGTAGCATTCTTCAAAGTGTCCACCTTTACAAGCAACACCTTTTTGTCCTCAATCATATCCCTCACAAAGTGATATTGAACATCAATTTACTTTGTCTTTGAATGATAAGCAGGTTTCTTTACTAAGAAAATTGCACTTTTTTTATCACAGTCTATCCTTATAGCTCTTTATACTAACCCCATACTTGAACACAATCTCTGCAACCAAACTGATTCATATCTTGCATGAGTGGCTGCCATGTGTTCTGCCTCTGTAGTTGAAAGTGCCATTATAGACTATCTCTTGCTCATCCAACTGACTACCCCTCCAAATATATTAAACACATACCCACTTGTAGATCTTTTTGTGATGCATATCTCCAGCTTGGTTTACATCAACAAAACCTCGGATGTCCAAAACTCTGTCCAACCCTAGTCTTTCTTGGTAGCACAAACCATAATCACTAGTGCCATTCAAATACCTAAAAACTCACTTCATTGTTGTCCTCTTCCTCTTCTTGTCATCTTCCTCTTCCACTTCTTGTGTCTTGGGAAACTGTTCAGCAGATAACTTTACACCTACAAGAATAGAGACCTTCACTGGTTTACTATCCTGCATATTAAACCTATGCAATATTGTCTTGGCATATTTCACCCGGTTTAACCAGAGCTTCCTCATTTCCTGATCTTGCTTAATTTCCATGTCAAAAATATAGTTTTCAACAACAAGATCTTTTATGTCGAATTTGAAAGACAATTGGGTCTTCAAATAATGGATAATTTCTTTATCATTTCCAACCAGCAACATATCATCCACATACAAAACCAGATATATAACACGATCACCAATTAATTTAAAATGCACACATTGATCTTCTTTGCTTCTGGTGAAGCCAAGTCCCTCCATAAATGTATCAAATTTCTGATACCACATCCTTGGTGACTATTTTAACCCATACAAAGACTTTTTTAACTTGCATAGCAGTTCTTCAAAGGCTTTAGGTTGTTTCATGTAGATCTCTTCTTCTAGATCCCTGTGAAGAAATGTTGTCTTCACATCCATCTAATCTACCTCAAAATCAAAATCAGCAACAACTGATAAAAATAATCTAATAGAAGTTACCTTTTGGCAATAGGAGAAAAAATAAAACCAAAATTAATCCCTGACACCTGGGAATAAATTTTTGCTACTGTTGAGCCTTGAACTTGCATCTCTCCTACACACTTTCCTAGACTTTTTCCATTCACCTAGACCTCCTACGCTATCAACATCATTGCATATTAATCATAAAAGAGCATTTAAAGTGGTTTTTTAACTATGTCTTTGTGTTTGCTGTTTAAATTAGATTTTTGCTTATGAGCTGCGGAATGCAGCCACTTTCCGCAGCTGGTTCAACTTTCCGCAGCCGTTTTTGTTAAACTCCAGGTTGCAGGTGTCATCCACAAAACCAGACACGTGGGCAAGCTAGAAATGACCTGGACATGGATCAGGTCCTATTGGTCTAGCCGGATTCGTCAAAGAAAGTTGTGGTCAATGGTGGTCAAAGAATGGTCTAACAAAGGAGTCCGACAGTAGCTGGACTCTGTTTTCAACCATGTGAAGTATTCCTGGCCGTTTCTAGATCTCTAGAGGCACGCTGACACCTGTAGGGTGACCACGATGTGAATCCAACAGCCGTTTTCAATAGATTGCATAATCTCGGCAACCATGATGCTAAATCCATGGAGGTTGTCTTTTACGTGTCCTCTGTCAATGTAGTTTCATAGGAAAACAATTATAAAGCTTTTGTTATAAATAACGTGTTTCTATACGCATAGTTCTTAATATTTTTGCTTATGTAATTTCTCTGTTAAGTTGTTGTGTCGTGACACTAGTCCCACTATGATAACGCTGTTTTGAGATATAAAAGAAGACTTTGTTTCTACATGATTGCGTGAGCATAATTCTTGGTTGATAGCCTATTGACCGAGGCTGTGAAGAGGGCGCCTACACACTGAGGTTTTGTTCTTTTATTGTTGTACAGTTTTATGTAATGTTTCTTTAATTCCATTGCATATATTCCACATTTATTCACTTGTGTATATTTCTTTTGCTATGATATTAACACTTCACTCCTGTTCATGATTTTACAAGCTTGGTATATTACTGTTAACGCTGATTAGTGTGTGTGTATGTTTCAGGATAGAAGTAGGCCCGGGCACTTTTACACATTTCCTTTTGCAAAAACTAGTGACATGGAATCAGTCTTTCTGCTGACTTGCTTTTCTTCATTTTTTTTTTTTAATTCCAGTTTTGTTTTGTTGATTTCAGTTTAGTTCATTTGCTTTGTTAGATAGTTTAGAAATCAACTTGCTCAAGTTAATGATGATACCTCCGAAATCCATAGCTTAGACTACCTAGCGAGGGGTCAGACTATGAATTGATGTGATTTGATTTTAGTTTTACTTTTCTGCAATTAGATATCAGATTACTCTAGTTATTGATGATTACCTCTGAAAGCCATAGCTTAGACTATCTGGCGAGGGATCAGACTATGAATTGATGTGATTTGATTTTAGTTTTACTTTTCTGCAATTAGATATCAGATTACTCAAGTTATCGATGATTACCGCCGAAAGCCATAGCTTAGACTACCTCGCGAGGGATCAGACTATGAATTGATGTGATTTGATTTTAGTTTTACTTTTCTGCAATTAGATATCATATTACTCAAGTTATTGATGATTACCTCCGAAAGCCATAACTTAGACTACCTGGCGAGGGATCAGACTATGATTTGATGTGATTTGATTTTGATTTTGTTTTTCTGCAATTAGATATCAGATTACTCAAGTTATTGATGATTACCTCTGAAAGCCATAGCTTAGACTACCTGGCGAGGGATCAAACTATGAATTGTGTGATTTGATTTTACTTTTATTAGATTGCAATTTTTAATTTGTTTGAGTGCAGTAGCTTAATTCATTTTTTATTTAGACAGCACCAGGGATATTGGTTTCATGATCAATAGTTCATTTCTTGTTTGACTTAAGTAGCAACACATCTTCATTTTTTTGTTCTGGTATTAACTTCATCATTAGTATGTTCTAAGACCCTCTGGAACGTTAAGATCTGGAAATCACTATAGAGGATAGAATTTCCTTAAAATCTATATCCATACTTTCCTTCTAGAGTTTTCTTCATACTCAAAGATAGAATTTCTATTCACATTAGGAGACAAACAAAGATAAAAACCCCCAAAACAAAACAAAAATAAAAAACGACAAAAGTAAAAAATAGGTTATCTTGCACATATAGTGCGCCACACTTCATCAGCTTACGAATTCCGAATTGATAATTAATGTAGCAATTTAGGACACACTAAATTGACCAAACATTTTGGCGCCGTTGCTGGGGAAGTGTAACTAGGTAGTCGATCTCTTACATAAAAAAAAAAAAAACAAAAGAAGGGAAAATTGATAACTTCTCGAAGTATGCTCTCCTCTTGCACCTAGTGTGATCTAGAGGATTAGAAAAGAGAGTTTTTAGTTTAATAATTTCTTGATTATGCTCTCTTCTTGCACCTAGTGTGATCTGGAAGATCAGAAAGAGAATTATTAGCCTTAAAATAAAAATAAAAATGACATGCATAGAGCAAGAGATTCTAGGGGAAGGTTTATAGCTAGGGCAAAGAGTTTGATTTTCACAACTCCAGCTTCTTCAAGGCATAGACAAGATTCACCACTATCTACTCCTAGCCTTAAGATTCCTGGAATTCAAGGAGTAGTAGCTGAATTAGAGGATTCTCCTACACTATCAACCAAATCTGATCTAGGAGAAGACCCTTTCTTCACTTCTACAGGAGAGCATATTGTAATCAAAGAAGTAGAATCACCCGAAGAAGAGAAGGAAGAAACTCTCTTTCGTCCACCCTTGATAGAAGAACCAGAAGACTCTGGGAAAACTATCATGATGGAGGAAGTAGTAAATGGATTTGGGGGTAGAGGTAGAGGAGGAGGAAATAATGGAGGCAACAATGGTGGAGGTGGAGGTAATAATGGAAGAAATAGGGAAGGAGATAACTCGTTTGGATTCCCTATAGTTGATGAGGAAACTCACACAACAATGAAAAACATCTCACAATCTGTCCTCCCCAACTTTTATGGATTGCGAAGAGAGGATCCTAAAACATTTCTGCTTGAGTTTGAATTCATGTGCCGAACCTATGACTATATGGAAGACTCTCAAAAAATCAAACTGTTTCCTTCAACATTGAAGGGAGCCACTTTGAAATGGTTCATGGGATTAGTCACGCAATCTATTAGGACTTGGAATGATATGAAACAAACATTTTTGGATAGATACCTGGACTATTGTATGCCCACCAATCACAAGGATGAGGTATTCAAAATGATGCAAAAAGAAGATGAAAACTTGGAGGATTTACTTGAAAGATTTCAATACAACTTAAAGAAAGCAAAAATGAGTAACTTAGATGAGGAAACCTTGAAGGCCCTTCTATTGAAAGCCATTAGAGATGAATGGATAGATATTTTAAACATGATGGGGAAGGGAGACATTTCTCAACTTCCACTTCGTGACATCGCAGAACTATGTGTTCATCTCTCGAGGGGAAAATCTAAAACGGGAAAAGGGCCTAGAAATCCTTCTCTTATTAGAGCAAACAAATCTGCAACTGAATCGGTAAGTAGGGCAGAGATTGGCAATATGCTTGATGAATTCAAAACTGATATTCTAGGGAGTCTTAGTGAACAACTAGACACCCTTAAAATACAAAACAAGCAGAAAACAAGAGCTAATGCCTTGGCCATTTTTTGTCCAAAATGTAGGAAGAAACATGCTCTAAGGGAAAGTCCCTTAGATGCAAAAGTTGTAGAAACATGTATGATTTTATCAGAGAATCATGAGACCAAGGATTGTCCTTCAATTCCTGGGCTCAAAGCTGTCTTTCAAGAAGATCCAAATTCAGTAGAATCTCTCTGTTTTGTTTCAAGAAGACCTTGGCAGGGGCAAAAAAATCAAGGGTTTAACAACCCTATGAACTTTCAACCCCTGCCAAATTGGAATTCTTGTCAACAACCTTGGCCCCAACCTCAAAATCCATATTAATCATGGGCACATGGGATGCAAAATCCTTATGGGAGATTTGCTCAATTTTATCAATATCATCCATCTTTTAAAAATCAACAAACTCCACAACTTCCAAATCAAAATCCACAAATTTCATTGCCATTTCCACAACAACAACCTTCTCAACAAAATCCAACTCCTCAACTCATGCTTCCATTTAAAAAAAAGACAAATCAACTGCCAGCTCAGCCATTGCTAAATCCTAACAATAAAAATCCTCAGAATACTTTTTTCCCAAAAGAAAAACAGCGAACTTTTTATATAAAAATAAAAGGTTACAAGCAGATGCATAAGTAGCATTCAGGTCTGTGAGAATGTTCTCCCTCAGCAAAGCCAGAGAAAGATCTCTGAGCGGCCACAATTTCAAACATAAAGTCTTCAGTTCCCTGTACCATTTACAGGTTTCTTCCCTTTTGGGATCAATGAGCAGTTTTAGACTTTGTGGACAGACCAAGTCTCAAAAAACGCTACACAAACAGCTTCGGGTGCCTTCTTAAAAGGATAAAAACGCCCACCTGCAATAAACAGCGCTCACATAAACTTGTGCGCAAGGATTATGGAGAGTTAAAATCAAGTTCATATCAATCAGCAAATGGAAGAGTGATCATGAACATGAACTGAATCAAACGCATCAGCCTGAACGAAAAACAACAACAGCTATGCATAAGGAGGCAGATCCGTAACTCGTGTCTGTTCCTGCTCTTTTTCGGTCACTTTCCAGATACCCACAGCCTGCAATAAACCATCTTTTGATAACCTGTCCGCGTCTTCATTTCTGTCTCTGTAGATGTGAGCAATTGAGAAATGGTTAAAGGACTGTTTTAAAGACAAGATCTCTTCAAGGAGGGGCCTCAACATATAATTTTGACACCTGCTATTTCCGTTTACCCACTTAACTACATTCAAAGAATCTCCAAAAATCTGGATTGCGCATATGTGCCTATGGACCAGCCAACAGAGGAGAAGTTTCAGGGCTGAAAGTTCTGCATAGTTATTAGATCCAGTACCTAGACCCACAGAAGCCATTAAAGAATGAGAATCGTTTAAATGTATAATTATTCCTGCCCCAGCTGAGTTGATTTGTGAGGCCCTGTCGAAGTAGGCCCACGGGACACCTGCTCTGATAGTTTCCTCCCTGCTCTGTGGTTTGATCCTTGTGTTCTCCGGCTCAGGGATAATGGAGTAAACTGCTGTGCTTTGAATAGCTGTTGCTTCTGTTGAAGGGATATTGTCTTTGAACAGACTTCTGTTCCTGGCTAACCATACTCCCCAGCAAACAATAGGAGGCAGATTTCTTAGATTTCCTTCTGAAGAATGGTTCCACCACTGTTCCCAAATAGCCAATACGGATTCCCCTTCCCATCTAAGCTGTTTTTTTAATAGATTGGTAACCTCCTTCCACACCCTCTTTGTGAAAGGGCATCCCAAGAAGAGATGATGAATGGTCTCCGAGTCATCTTTGCAAAGTGGGCATCTTCCAGGCCCTTGCTTGAATCTTGCTTGGAGAACGTCCCAAGTTGGTATCTTTTGTTTTAGCACACACCAGAAAAAAAGCCTGGCTTTCTTAGGACATTTTAATTTCCACAGAGATTTTGCCCACCAGCTTGGATCCTCCCATCCTTTTCTCAACATTAAGAAAGAGTATCCTGCTTTTGGGGCGTAAGATCCTGAGTTAGCATGTGCCCAGACCAGCTGGTCTGGTCTGTCTCTTATTCTCACATTGGATCTTTCTAATTCTTGAATGTAAGTCTGCCATTCGTTCCACCACAGAGGACTGATTTCAAGGTTTGCACCTGATTTCCAAGATTGCCCCCAAATTGTAGATTGCCCTATTTTCTCCACCTGAGATAGGTGCATAATGCCTTTGGATTCCAGATGTCGAAGAAGCCCAGGGGACAAAGCAAAAAGTTCATTACACCCTACCCATGGGTCTCTTCCTATCCTAACATTTTCACCATTCCCCACCTGCCAGGCCAGTCCTTGCTCAATGACTTTAAAAGCTTCAGTAGTGGCTTTCCATATCACTGATACATTCCTTCCTTTCTTGTTATGTTTACGGATCCATTCTTCCATAGGCTCCGGATCTATGTATTGGCACTTCACAACCCTTGTCCACAAATTATCAGAAGTTATAAGCCTCCAACCGGATTTGGCTGCCAGGGAGGTGCTAAAATCATTTAGGTTCTTTATCCCCCAACCGCCCCAATCTTTAGGTCTGGCTATCTTGTCCCAAGCAACCCAAGGAAGAACAGAATCCTCCTTAGAGCCCGACCAAAGAAACCTGTTACAGAGCTTTTTTATCTTATGGAGAGTCCCTTTTGGAATCCATGTTAGTGCTGTCCAGAAGACTGGCATGGCTTGCAGCACTGAGTTGACCAAAGTCAATCTACCTGCCCTGGATAACCACCTGAAGCTCCAATGGTTGATCTTTGCTTCAATTTTTGCCACCAACCAGTTCCAATCCTGTTTTTTGTAAGAATTTGGCTTTAGCCTGAATCCCAGGTACTTGAAAGGAGTCTCCATATTTGAAGCCTCAAAAGGAAGAATGGCAGAGATTTGAGCGCATTCCAATCTGCTGAAACCTTCCATTATTAGCTGAGACTTGTTGAAATTTATTTGCATTCCTGTAGCTTTCATGAATAGGTCAAGTATAATTTTTAGTTCTCTCAATTCATTCAGGTTTCCATTTGTGAAAAGTAGGATGTCATCTACAAAAAGAAGGTGAGAAATGAACATATTTACAGCTACTTCCAAGCCTTTGATCAAACCTGTTCTCCTTGCCTCCAGGATCAACCTACTAAGCCCTTCTGCCACTAGGAGAAAAAGTAACGGGGATAATGGACATCCTTGTCTCAGTCCCCTTTGCCCTTTGAAAAACTGAGATGAGGCCCCATTTATAAGGACTGCAAAGCTTACGTTGGAAACACAGCCCATTACCCAATTTATAAATTCCAGCTTGAAACCCAGATAGGTAAGCAGCATCCTGAGGTAAATCCAGCTGATCCTATCATATGCTTTGGACAAATCTATCTTTATCACAGCTCCTTTCTTAATAGTCTGTCTTAGGCTATGAATAGTCTCCTGTGCAACCCCTATTGCTTCGTGAATTTGTCTCCCATCCAGAAAACCGAATTGTTCACTTGATATATTTCTTGAGAGAACTGGTTTCAGGCGCACGACAATGACTTTTGCTATAATTTTATAAACACAATTACATAGGGAGATAGGCCTGAAATCTTCAAAAGAAATCGGGTCCTCCTTCTTTGGAATGAGTGCTATAAAAGTTGCATTGAAAGGAGAGTAAATCTCCCCTTTCCTTCTTGATTCTTCCACAACCCCTGTGAGTTCATCACCAATTTCATCAAAGAAATGGTTGAACAGCTCAATAGTCCACCCATCAGGGCCTGGACTTTTATCTTTTGCCATTGATTTTACAACAGCTTCAACTTCCTCTTTTGTCACCTCTTCCACTAAATTCTCAGCTTCTTCCTCTTCAACAAACCTGGGGAAACATTGGGCTACTCTGATCACCTCTGCCAGAGTAATCCCTCCTTGGTCGGAGAACAGACTCTAGAAATGATTCTTTCCCAAGCTTGAGAGTTCCTCAAAAGATGTAGCTTCTCTTCCACCCTGATCCTTTAATTTCCAGATAGTATTTGCATTTTTCCTACCCTTGGCATAGTTATGGAAAAATTTTGTATTCTCATCTCCAGCCTTCATCCAAATTGCCCTGCTTTTTAGCCTCAACTCCTCTTCTTTGTCCAATAGAATCTTGTTCCTTTGTTTTTCTAGTAACAAGATCTTGTCCTTCGATTCCTGATTTACATACCCCTCTGCTTCAGGATCCTCCATGGCTCTAAGATCAGCATCAATTTTGGACAGCTCCTCAAGTTGACTGATCTTCCTGGCTTTTGCCCATTCGATGGTTGCTTTTTTCAGTATCTTTAAGTTATCCATGAATAGAACTCCCTTGTTTTGCACCACAGAGCTGTTCGGGTGTCTCCAATATTGTTTGAAAAGGATGTTGAAAGACTCCTCCTGCAACCAGGAAGCATTAAATTTGAAAGGAGGAGAAGGCTTGAGGGGAGGCTTATGAAGCTCCATTAGGATAGGAAAATGATCAGAATTCCCTCCTTCTCCTACCCATTGCCTGAACATTGGAATGTTGGCTGTCATATCTTTGCTTATGAGGAAGCGATCCAGGCGTTTTGCCACTCTTCCTTCCCTTGCTCTTCTATTCCTCCAAGTAGGTTTGACTTTAATAAGATTCACATCTATAAGGTTATGAGCTTGAAGGGAATTTGCAAAAAATTCCGAGAGCGGGTCTTCCCTGGCAAAAGGACCCCATGCTTCCACATTTCCCATTGAAAAATTTAGATCGCCTCCTAGAATCAGACTTCTGTTCTTCAGCAGAGACTTAGATAAGAAACAGTTCCAGAAAGATTCTCTTCCCTGGCAAGGCCCATATACATTTAGAAACAGTATAGGAAACCCAATCTCTGGGGAAAAAGCCTCCAAACCAAGAACATGATCCATTCCCCAAAGGCTATAGGCCTGCAACCTACCTTCTCGAAAACCAATAGCCAAACCCCCAGAGTGCCCCTCCGCGTCTAAAGCATGGAAAGTCCATCCTGGGAAAGAAATTCTGAGAGCTGATTCCACCTCTAGGCCTTTACCGAGAGTTTCTTGAAGAAAGAGAATGTCTGGATTATAACGGGAGATTAACTCCTTTAGGGCCAGTTTTTTGGGTTTACTGGCTAAACCCCTACAGTTCCATGACAAGAGGATCATTTGACAACCTGGTCAGGGGGAATTGCTGCTCTAAGCACCCCAGGAATGGACATTTGTTTCCCATCAGCTACGTCAAATTTCGCTTTAACCTGTGCTTTTGACAAATTTGATTTCCTACCCCTGCCTTTTCCTTTGGAAACCTGAGATGTGGAAGAGCCTAATCCTCCAACCGGGCCAGGAGATTCAAGAAATTTACCCGATCTTTTGTCCAGTGATCTAAGATTATAGTGACGCGTCGGGTTGGACACTGTCGAGGACATACCATGATGAGGACCATCTTCGCTGCTCAGAACATTGGAATGAATAGCCTCAATACGGTTTTCTGTCGAGGGCTGATCAACTGAGCTGCTGTTTTTAAGCGGATTTTCAATATTTGAAACGTTATCAATCAACATTGAGGAAATCGGATGTTTGCCCAAATCACAATGCAAACAGGTCGGCTCCTCCAAACCGCCTTCAGAACCTACGGTTGAAAACTCCAACGCCTTCGGCTCCATACGGCATTGAGGCACAAGAATAACGACCTCGACCCTTGTAACTTGACTGCTTGCCGGGACCTTTTCGCTCTGAGAAACCTCCTTATCAGGATCCTCCCGGATGATTGGATCCTCCAAACCACCTTCAGATCCTTCGTTTGAAATCTTCAGAGCATTCGGCTCCATGTGGCATTGTGGCGTAGGTATAACGTCCTTGACCTTTGAAGCTTGACTGATTGCCAGAACCTGTTCGCTCTGAGAAACCTCCTTATCAGGATCCACCTGGATGACCTCAGGAGCAGGTGCCTTCTCCTTCTTCGTATTTTTATTCTTGCGCTCACCAGACTCACATTGCAAATAGTTTGGGTTCTCCAACTCGACATCAGTTCTATCAGATGAGAAATCCACTGTCTTCGTCTCCAGCGGGCTTTGATTCGCGGGAAAAACTGGCTCGAGATTTGTGGTTTGACTGATAGCCGGTTCCTTTTCGATCTGATTTCCTCCCATATCAGGATCCTCCTGGGTGTCCTCAGGGACAGGCTCTTTCTCCTTCCTCGAATTTTTGCCCGTTCGCTCACCTTTCTTCTGCGGCCTTCTCCTGCGGTTCCCCAAGGGGCAATCCCTTGCCAAATGCCCATAATGATGGCATCTATGACACCTGAAAGGAAGGTGTTCATAGTCCAAAGGCTGCTCATACACATAATCTTTGTACTGTAGGATTATTGATTCTAATAGGCCATCCTTGGGTTTTAGGCGAACAAGTATTCTGGCCATCGATCTTTCATGAGGGTGCAGAAAAGACATATCAGCTTCTATGAACGTACCCACTACATCCCCTATGGATTTGAACACCGATTCCACCCACAAAAATGGCGGAAGACCAGGAGCTCTAACCCATATTGGTATTTCGTCCACCTTCTCCTTCTTTGCGTCAAAAAGCGGCGTCCACCTCTTAAACAGGATCGGGCGATTCCCATACACCCAGTTCCTTTCTGCTATCCAATCCGCGTCTTCTTTCTTGTTGAAATTGGCCATAAACCATCCCTTAACCAGTCCCGTGACTCTAAACGAGGTTGCAGGGGAGTCCTTCCATTGGGTCTTTGCCCACTGGTTCAGAGATTTACCTGACAGTTCCATCCCTCTAATTTTACCCACCAGTGTACATTCCGCCACAGCTAATGCATCTTCCACCTGGACATCCATACCTAGGACCAAATTACCTCCACCCTTTCTCTTTTTTAGAAGTTTTCCCTTCTTACGTTTACCAACTGCCTTATTCTGTGTAGGGTCTTCCTCCTCTCCTATCAGGACTTGGTTCTCAACCTCCTGCAGGTCCTGTTGACCACCCTGCCTTGCCACTTGATCTTTAAGCGCTGAGTCCTCCAGAGAACCCCTGCAGCCCTCAATCAAGCTTTTCTTTACATTTGCTCCTGTTCCCGATGCCTCTGCTTCCTTCCCATCACTTTGGGTTCTGCCATCCTTCCCTGCCTTCAAACCCTTATTTGATCCAAGGGTGCATTTTTCATTGCATGGACCAGATTTCTGCGTTTCCTTAAAGGGAGATCGGCCACTTTCAGGTGGCTGGAGCCTTCCTTCCAACGAAACCCTTCCAGCACCTGCATCCCCTCCAACCGACCTCCATACGCCCTGTTTTGGTTGGAAGTTAATGATATCTTCTAGCTCTCCTTGCAGGCGAACTGTGCCAGAGATGGTTCTTCTTTTGCAGCCATGAGGAAACGCTGGATCCTGGGACAGATCATTTTTCGATATTGCCGGTGCCTGGAGACCCTTCCTTCCTTTGATTCTCGGTCCTACCCATCCTACCTCTGCCTCTGACTGCACTTTTGTGCCTTGGATGCTCCAAACGCTTTCTGTAGCCAGATCAGCGGGTACATGGCAGCCATTTGACCCGAAGAACTTGACTACGTTCTGGGCAGAAACCTCTTTCCCCCACATCGTCAAAATATCCTCAGGCGCCGGGTTTAGGTAAACAGCTTCATTTGGTTTTATCATGGTAAAAAACAAATAAAATATTCGAATAATGATACTGCATGCGACCCTTTAATTGCCAATCAGCATTTGAAACTTTAAAAACAAGAATATCTGTAGCGCCTATCTTAAGAGGACCAAATTGGAAACTTCCTTTCCATATTTCTACAGATGCTTCAGATACAGCTCTAGGGGCTGTGTTGGGACAAAAAGATCTAGTTCCTTATGCCATTTACTATACCAGTAAAAATTTAACTCCAACTGAGTTGAACTATACTGTGACTGAAAAAGAGTTCTTAGCTGTTGTTCATGTAATCAATAAGTTCATACATTATATAAGAGGCTATGAAATTTTTGTTCATACTGATCATTTTGCAATTAGATATCTAATGAACAAACTTGTTATTAATGGCAGAGTTACAGGGTGGCTCCTACTTTTACAGGAATTCAATATCAATGTGTTGGATAGACCAGGAAAACAAAATACAATAGTTGATTTCTTGTCTAGGATTCATAATACTAAAAAAGATTCTCCTGTAGAGGACAAGTTTCCTAATGAATATTTATTTGCAGTAACTAATAAGACTCCTTGGTATGCAGATATAGCTAACTATTTGGTTACAGGGAAACTACCTCCACATTTATTTTCTGGTGAAAGAAGAAAGATTATTCAAGAGAGTTCAAAATATTCATGGATTTCTAACGATTTGTTTAAAACAGGGCCAAATCTTGTGATCAGAAGATGTGTTAGGGAAGATGAAATGCCTAATATCCTCAAAGCATGTCATGATGAACCATGTGGTGGACACTTTACTGAGAAAATGACAGCTTATAAAATCCTCTCTTTGAGATATTATTGGCCATCCCTTTTCAAAGATGCAAAACAATATGTCAAAAGGTGTGATAGCTTCCAAAGAGTAGGAAAACCTACCCTTTCAAATGAAATGCCATTACATCCACAGGTACTCATCGAACCCTTTGAAAAATGGGCTTTAGACTTCATTGGACCTATTGATCGACCATCTAAACAAAAAAAGTATATATTGGTATGTACTGATTATGTCACTAAATGGGTAGAAGCCAAAGCATTATTTTCTGCTACTGAGCATTCAGTTATTAGTTTTCTTTATGAGGATATTTTTACTCACTTTGGTGTTCCAAGAGAAATTGTGACAGATCAGGGAAGCCAATTCACATCCAACATGGTGGAGAGGCTGATGGAAGAATACAAAGCCAAGCACATAAAATCTACTCCTTACCATTCGCAAGCAAACGGTCAAGTGGAGTCCACAAACAAAGTTCTTGAAGGCATCATTACCAAAATTGCTCATCTACACAGAATAGATTGGGCAGAAAGGCTTCTTGAAGCCTTATGGGCCTACAGAAAGACATGGAGGAATGCAACATGACATTCTCCCTATCAACTTGTTTATGGGAAAGAAGTCCTGCTCCCCATTGAGTTCCAAGTTAAAAATTTCAAGATGGTAGTTCAATTGGGAATGGATCTATCAGAAGCCCAAAAACATAGAATGGAGCAGTTGAATGAACTAGATGAGATCAGACAAGAAGCAATCCTAAGAACTGATCTAGTTCAATATCAAAGAGCTAAGTGGCATGAAAAATACATCAAAGAGAAAAGTTTCAAGAAGGAGACTGGGCATTGCTATTTGATTCCAAGTTTAAAAACTTCAAAGGAAAATTTCAGACTCATTGGCTTGGGCCATATGAGATTGACAAAGTCTTTAGCAACGGAGTGGTAAGAATCAAAACCATTGATGAATTTCAAACCCCTCTTATTGTGAATGGTCACCGATTAAAGATCTATCATAAGCCACTCTCAAAGGAGGAATTTGTCAAAATCTTTTAGGATAATTCTACAATAAGGCTGGTGAAGAAGAATCCTTCTTCTCCACCAGCCTAGTTCTTGATCTTTTCCTATTTCTATTAAAAAAATAAAATAATAATTGTATAAGCCTGAAAACCAATCACAGATTGGCAGTCTTATACAGAAAATACAGGGCGAAAATCGGAATCTTCTGATGCCCTATATTTTCCAAAAACAAATCGCTCTCTCATTCCACAATTTCATGTCACTTTCCTTCATTCTACTCCACTTCACTTCATTTCATTCCACTCCACCCATTTCATCTCATTTCATTCCGCCAATAAAAGTATTTTCATGACCTGTTTTCATTCACTCAATCATCATTTATCCATCTCCATTTAGTCATGAGATCATTGTATCAGTTTCCGCAGCTGAATCCTGTTTCCGCAGCTACAAACTAATTCCGCAGCTAGTTGTTATTTCCACAGCTAGCACCCTGTCATTCAACATTGGAAGTTAGATGATAGTTAAAAATAATAAAAATCAAATGCAGGTATGACCGAGGACATATTATGAAGACATGAGGCATCGAAAAGAATCAACAAGGAGCAGCTGATCAAAGGTTAATGGACAAAAAGTGGCAAAAATTCCAAGGTATGAGTAGAAATTTATTTCAAATAGCATTCAAAGCACATTTTTACATAGTTATGAAACCATAGCTCCACTATATGCAATGACTGGCATTGATAGCCTCCATAACCGTTCCACGACCTATGATTCCTCCACGAACTGTGCATTTATTTTTCAAATGGCCTCATGATTAGCCCTCGGATTTAACTCGTGTTTGGTTGTACTTTGAAACTCCACTTGTAATCATGGGGACGTGGTCGATTTGATCACGGCTCTTCTCCACCGTACAAATTCCGTAGCCATTTCATGAGCACGTTTACGTCTACTTCGTAGCCATTCAGTTTTAAACTCTGTCAGGTTCACTTTACTCCCCTACTATTCTATTGAAGTCACAGTTTCATTTCCACCTTGTTCACATAAGCCTCCGCTCCATTCCGTGAATTCACTCCCGCTACCTGTTCTCTATTTTTCATTTACAGTCACTGTTTTTTTTTTCTCTCCATAAACCCTGTTCACTCCCGCTAACCCAACCATCTCACCTCCGCTTATCCCTTCCTCATGCATACGTATTTTAAGACAGAAGGAAAGAATGGGTCTGTTGTTGAGGGCAGAACCGAAAGGGCCCAAGTTTTTGGAGGGGTACCCACAATTGAAAAACATACTGAAGAAGGCACGGTGGCTACGGTTCATTCAAAATTTCAAGGGCTACAACAAAGAAATTACAAATACTTTTAAGAGGTCTTTTGATGGTATGGAGGTTGAGGTTGGAGACCTCAAGTTTATAGTCACCGAGGCATCTATAGCAGCTGCTACAAAACTCCCACAGGAGGGAGAACGCTGGCTCAAAAACAAGAGCTTTGACGAGAAGACTTGGAGGGTTATCCTACGCAATCCAGGTGTGGATGTAACTATTTTCAAATGAGGAATCCCTGTCTATGCTTTAGAAGAGAAGTGGGCTAGTTTATTGTTGATTATTCAAAAGTTCATTACCTGTGAAGGACGTTTTGGGTCAATGTATATGTATCACACCCGGTTGCTAATGAATGTCTTAGAAAATCAAACCCTCAATCTGCCTTACTTTTTACTAAATAGTTTGAAAAGATGTTTGTAACTGTCCAAAAGAATTTGGAGGATGTAGAACCCCATCTGTATCATCACGAGCTTGTGAAAATTTTAATTGAAAAATAGTTAAAAGATAAGGACACCCGGGAACAATGTTTGGTTAGAAATTTCTTTCAAGATCCCCCTGAAACACCAGAGAGCAGTTCAGCAAGGAAGAGTAGGAAGAAGAAAACCAGTGTAAGAATTCAAGACACTCCTACCAACATAGCCAAAGAAATTAATCAAGAAGATAAGCTGCCTGAAAGTAGGAAGGAGAGAACTGAGGATAAGGAGCAAAGAAAACCAAAAGGGAAAAGAAACATAGAAGCTGTATATCAAATCCCAGATCCTTCCCAAAAAGAAGACCACCAAACACTATCTAAAAGACTAGCTTATCTTCAGGAACAATCAGCTGCAACCAAGAAGAAAGAAAAAGAAAAACTGAGCATGGAGGAAGAAGACACTAGTCCACAACATTTAAGGAGAAGCTCCAGGCTTAAAGGGAAATTAAGGACAGTACAAACCAAAGGGCCCCACTTTATTGATTTAGGAGGGGAAACACCGGAAAAGCCTCCAGCAATTCCTCCTAGCCAAAGCCCACACCATATTCCTTTTTCTCAACCAGATTTTGACATGAGTCCTTCTCGGCCAGATTTGGAGATCAGTCCTTTTAAACAGGATTTTGGGGTCAGCCCAAGAAAAACTACACCTGAGGTAGACCCGAATCAGCAAGAGATGTATGATTATATAGAATCCTTGGAGAAGACAACCACAGGTCTAAGCACTTCATCTACCTTGCCTATTGCAGCACAAGAAACTCTAATCCAATCACTGAAACAAGAAATTTTTGAAATTGAGGTCTTAAATAGACACATCAAGAGAGAGAATGAAACATTAAAGGAACAAAGTAGATTGGATAAGATCATTCACGACAACACCATGTTACATCTTGGGCTATGGCAGAAGAAGAACAAGAAATTGAAGAAAAAGTGCAGGAGGTTGAGTAGAGCACTTATCAACCTCAAATTCAGATGCTTGATGAGGAAGCCTAGGATGTTAGCAGTACCAAGAAAGAGGAGAAGAGGGTTGGATGTGCTGGAAAAGGTCTCAGAGCACATGAACTAAAGGGAAGATGGTCAAAGTTTTGGTTGCATGGGGACATGCAACACCTTCACAGTGGGGGTATGTTGAGCCCTGAACTTGCATCTCTCCTACACACTTTCCTAGACTTTTTCCATTCACCTAGACCTCCTAAGCTATCAACATCATTGCATATTAATCATAAAAGAGAATTTAAAGTGGTTTTTTAACTATGTCTTTGTGTTTGCTATTTGAATTAGATTTTTTCTTATGAGCTGCGGAATGCAGCCACTTTCCGCAGCTGGTTCAACTTTCCACAACCGTTTTTGTTAAACTCCAGGTTGCAGGTGTCATCCGACAAAACCAAACACATGGGAAAGCTAGAAATGACCTAGACATGGATCAGGTCCTATTGGTCTAGCCGGATTCGTCAAAGAAAGTTGTGGTCAACGGTGGTCAAAGAATGGTCTAATGAAGGAGTTCGACGGCAGCTGGACTCTGTTTTCAACCACAGAAGTATTCATGGCCATTTCTAGATCTCTAGAGGCACGCTGACACCTGTAGGCTGACCATGATGTGAATCCAACAGTCGTTTCAATAGATTGCATAATCTCGACAACCATGATGCTAAATCCATGGACGGTGTCTTTTACGTGTCCTCTGTCAACGTAGTTTCATAGGAAAACAATTATAAAGCTTTTGTTATAAATACGTGTTTCTATACGCATAGTTCTTAGTCTTTTTGCTTATGTAATTTCAGTGTTAAGTTGCTTGGCCGTGACACTAGTCCCACTGTGATAACGCTGTTTTGAGATATAAAAGAAGACTTTGTTTTTACATGATTGCGTGAGCATAATTCTTGGTTGATAGCCTGTTGATCGAGGCTGTGCAGAGGGCCCCTGCACACTGAGGTTTTGTTCTTTTATTGTTGTACAATTTTATGTAATGTTTCTTTAATTCCATTGCATATATTCCATAGTTATTCACTTGTGTATATTTCTTTTGCTATGATATTAACACTTCACTCGTGTTCATGATTTTACAAGCTTGGTATATTAATGTTAATGTTGATCAGTGTGTGTGTACGTTTCAGGATAGAAGTATGCCCGAGCACTTTTACACATTTCCTTTTGCAAAAACTAGTGACATGGAATCAGTCTTCTGCTGACTTGCTTTTCTTAGTTTTTTTTTTAATTCCAGTTTTGTTTTGTTGATTTCAGTTTAGTTCATTTTCTTTGTTAGATAGTTTAGAAATCAACTTGCTCAAGTTATAGATGATTACCTCCGAAAGCCATAGCTTAGACTACCTGGCGAGGGGTTAGACTATGAATTGATGTGATTTGATTTTAGTTTTACTTTTATGCAATTAGATATCAGATTACTCAAGTTATTGATGATTACCTCCGAAAGCCACAACTTAGACTACCTGGTGAGGGATCAGACTATGAATTGATGTGATTGGATTTTAGTTTTACTTTTCTGCAATTAGATATCAGATTACTCAAGTTATTGATGATTACCTCTGAAAGCCATAGCTTAGACTACCTGTTGAGGGATCAGACTATGAATTGATGTGATTTGATTTTAGTTTTACTTTTCTGCAATTAGATATTAGATTGCTCAAGTTATTGATGATTACCTGCGAAAGCCATAGCTTAGACTACCTACCGAGGGATCAGACTATGAATTGATGTGATTTGATTTTAATTTTACTTTTTTGCAATTAGATATCAGATTGCTCAAGTTATTGATGATTACCTCCGAAAGCCATAGCTTAGACTAACTGGCGAGGGATCAGAGTATGAATTGTGTGATTTGATTTTACTTTTATTAGATTGCAATTTTTAATTTGTTTGAGTGCAGTAGCTTAATTCATTTTTTATTTAGACAACAGCAGGGATAATGGTTTCATGATCAATAGTTCATTTCTTGTTTGACTTAAGTAGCAGCACATTTTCATTTTTTTGTTCTTGTATTAACTTCATCATTAGTATGTTCTAAGACCCTCTGGAGCGTTAAGATCTAGAAATCACTATAGAGGACAGAATTGCCTTAAAATCTATATCCATACTTGCCTTCTAGAGTTTTCTTCAGACTCAAAGATAGAATTTCCATTCACATTAGGAGACAAAAAAGATAAAAACCACAAAACAAAATAAAAATAAAAAATGACAAAAGTAAAAAATAGGTTATTTTGCACATATAGTGCGCCACACTTCATCAGCGTACGAATCCCGGATTGATAATTAATGCAGCAATTTAGGACACACTAAATTGACCAAACAACTACCAACCAAGATTTTTATTTCTCCATCTTTCCTTTTTCATTCATCTTCTTCTTAAACACCCATTTGCTACCAATGGGTTTCCTTCTAGTCGGTAACTCCATCAGATCCCAAGGCTCATTTTTGTGCAAAGACGCCATTTCACCAACCATGGCCTCTTTCTAGATTTTTCCATCCTCTAAATCTATTGTTTCCCTCACAGTTCTGGGATCATAATTAGTGATAGATAAAGAAAAATTTGAACAGAAAAAAAATGGACTATACTTTTCTGGCTACCTTTTTTCTCGAACTAATCTTCTCATAGCCATAGTTTATGGCTCTTCATCTTCTGATTCCCCCTCTTCTGTAGAGTATAATTCTTCCTCCTTTAGCTCAAACTCTATCTTCTCAGGTTCCTTTGGTAGGGCTTCATGTTTAATAACATCTTTCACCTCTATAAAAACCACATCTCGACTGTACACAACCTTCCTTGGTTTTGGGTTCCAAAGCTTATAACCTTTTAAACCATCCTTATACCCAATAAATATGCACTTTTCATATTTACTATCCAACTTTGTTCTTTTCTCTTTTACAACATGTATATATGCATCACATCCAAATACCCTTAGATGTGAAAGAGAATGTCTATTACCAGTCCATACCTCTTGTGGAGTCTTATCCTCCAATGCTAATGAAAGTGATCTATTGACCAGGTAACATGCAGTCTCCATCGCCTCTACCAAGAATTCATGTCCTAACTCGACACCATTGAGCATGCTTCTTGCCATTTCCATCAATATCTTTTTCATTATTTCTACAACTCCATTTTTCTCATGTGTGTATGGAGTAGTCTTTTGCCATGCTATACCACACTTCTTATAGAACTCTTCAAATTCCTTCTTTCAAAACTCTCTATTATTATCTATCCTCAACACCTTTATCTTCTTCTCTGTGTAGTCACTAGAGCCTTAAATTCTTTAAACTTGTCAAAGACTTCACATTTCTTCCCAAGGAAATATATCCATGCATTCCTTGAGAAGTCATCTATAAATGATATATAGTACACAAAATTTCGTAGTTGGTTGTGTTAACTTCCAGACTTTAAGACCTGACCAAGGGGAAGGAAAACAGGGAGGAAGTATGGTGCACCATCTGTCGAACAAAGGGTCACCATAGGAATGAATATACATTGTTGACTGACAACATGGTGATTGGTGCATGAAAGCCACTTGCGCAAGGAAGACGAATGTGGTGCGATATTTGTTGGTTATGGGGCCACATACTGTCAAGTTTCTTGATGATGCAAAAGTGTGAAGCCATGGCCCATACTCTATTTTGTGACTTTTACAAGCCAATGGGGCATGACATCCATCACTGCTATGTGTTGGAGCTAATGTGTGAGTGCACATTTGATTGATTTGAAGTGCATGGGATCAAAGGGATGAAAATTGCATCAAATTGATTTAACGAGCCTAGGTATGGAACACTTGGCCCAAGATTGCACCAAACTTTGTTGTACTTGTATCTATTGTAAATCATTAGATCATTTGATGGATAATTTTCCCATTCGATTGCTAAGTGGTAGGAAATGAATGGGCCTAATGTATAGATGATAGCCATCAAGCTACATAGGACTTGGAAATAGGTAGGAGAGATAACATGGCGAGGTTTTAGGATAAGAGTGGATGTTACAAGACACCAAACATTACAACTTCAATGGGTAAGAAGATCCCCTGAACCTCCTTTGAAGTTCAATTTGGTTCAGGAAAATACCACGCATAAGGAGGTTTCGCAAGAAATATTTGCGGAAGAATGGGATAGGATGGAATCTAGGAGTGAAGTGGTTATGCCAAAGATATTTGATGCTAGTATAAATAGAAATCAAAGGAGAATAATGTATCTAGGTTAGAGTCTGGTGCAAAGTTGCTTAGAGCTAGTAAAATATCCCCAGGCCTTAAATAAATTTAGGAGGATGGTGCAACAGTGTGCTAGCAGATCTAAGGAGACTACCACGTGAATTTCAACAAGGGTTGTGAATAAAGTAGCTTGCAGGAAGAGAACTAGCAAATAATTTTGTTTTGATGGTCTTCACTAGGGGAGAAATACCATAACATGTGCGTTCATATTGAGGGATATATACTGAGGAAAAAATGACATAATATATTGAGTATATAATATGGGGGTAAAGTGTTTTTATATTGGCAGGTATAAAAAATGGAGTTCAAACATAATGAAAAAATATAAAGGGGTATAAAAATTGTTAATGAAAAAATCGATACATATAATATCTAGTGAAATTAGAGGGTTTTTAAATTGGGATGGTGTTGGGTTTGTATTGGTTGCAGCTAAATAATGTGATTTTTAGAGGTATTTTTCCAATATGTAGTCAAATTAAGGGTATTGTTTACTATGCCACAAATGCATGTGATATGTTTAGTTTCATTGAGTGAAGCCCTTGTGATTGGATAATACGATATGTACAACATCATTTTGGACCTAGGATCATATGTAAATATTCTACCAAAAATAACATGGGAAGTGATGGGGAAGCTGAAGATGACTTGGTCTCTAATTCAGCTCAAATTGGCCAACAAATATCAAATTTTTCCTATTGGATTATTATCAGGAGTACTAGTGGACATCGACGAGGTGTTAAGAACAACTGATTTCAAGGTGATCAAGATCATGGATGATACCAATCCCTATCTGACTCTTTTAGCGACCGATTGGACCTTTGATAACCAAGTAATTATTGATCTAAATAAAAGGCAAATGATCTTCAAATGTGTAGGTATCTGAGTAATCATGCCACTAGATCCGCATGAAGGAGACCAATATGTCAAGCCAATGAAAGGTGAGCTTATTCGGGAGGAACTTGATAATATTTATAATGTCACAACTTAGTGGGATGAATATGTAAATCCTACAGGTGAAATTGTGTTGCGTTGGTGCAACATTGGATACTACAACTCAAATTCGAAAGAATCCTTGAAAAATTGGCAGAATCGATTGCATGAAGTCAACATCCAAAGAATCGCACATGTTATGAGGATGGTGTGATGGATAGGGACTGAGGTTCACAATCATCCTCAATTCGATTCTTTATCAAAAGTAGATACTATTCCATGGATTGCAAAGATATCCTTGATATAGAATCTTACACGGTGGCGAAGCGAAAAACTAGAATTGTTAAGTGACCAACGAACCGATAGGCACAGACAGATTACTAGACAATTCCTGTATCTCATTTTATATATCATAAAATGTTTAATAACCCTTAGTAGAAAAGATACACAAAGGAAAATTTTAAGGATATAAATATTTATCTTAAAGTTTTCAAATTTTGGTCAATTTTATTAATCTTAATATTTAAATTATAAAAGTTTTGGCAATAATTGTGATTTTTTCAAAGTAAATAATATTGACAATTTAAATAAATAATTTATATTAAAATTTAGGCAATCCATTTTAGAAAAAAATAAAAAGATAAATATTATTTAAATAAATAATTAGAATATTAACCCACCTATAAATATTAACCCTTAAAATTTTCCATAATAATATACTACCATAAAAGTATAGAAAAAAATTAGATTATTCTTTGCAACAATATAGCAAATAGATACAAATAATAAAAAGTTGTGCATTTTCCACAGTAATACACAACAATTAAGTACCATAGAAAGATTTTTACGTGGAATTATTCTTTGCAACAATATAGCAAATAGATACAAATATTAAAAATTTGTGCGACCAATTAACATATAAGTAAATATCTCTCGAGAAGAAATGTAAAATGTACGCGCAAGAACAATAGACACTAATTAATTACCATGCAGACAGATATTATGTGGAATTATTCAACATCGTTTATTTTGTTGGGATAAGGATGGTTGTATGATGTGATTGTCTTATAGGAATGTGGAAACTCTAGGACCCAATGAAGGAGGAAATTATATGGTGGTTTAGATGAAAGTTGTGCGGTTTTTCATGAAAGAATTAGGAGGAAAGAACTAGAGTGCAAAGAAACGGTTATAGAAGTACGTGTTGATCACTTCTATGAAGTTTTTTTCGAAGAGTTTCCTAATATCTTGACGAAGTGGGTTTAGTGGTTGAAGGAAAACAATCTGACATATCGATATCATACGTGAAGGAAATGGACGTGGAGGAAAAGTAAATCAACTTAAAGCGGTGAGTAATAAGACATATTGAGCTATTGATTTCTGGTTCAAAAGTGTTTTTGAAGGATATATTGTTGAGTTTGTAATAGAAGCGACAATGTCCTATACTACAATGAAACGAAAATTTCTAAAGGAACTAAGAGGAATATTAATAAGGTCAATATCATTGTTAATAAAGATTATGTTGTATGACCACGATGTTTTGCCTCTGGAGTTTGACACCATGAGAAACTAAGCCACCCGCTTGGAAGGGGAAGTGGGGGAGACTTGGGAGATGGTATGATGGGCAGAGAAGGAGATAAGAAAAAGAAATATAGGGAGGTTGATAATGGGCCGGGGACTGCGCATATAAAGGGAAAATGGAAAGGATGGAGGAAGAGATTTATGAGGATGGCACTTTGATGAGTGGGAGGAGGCACTCATAGAGTAATGCAGGAGGAGGTTGGTTAGAGTTGATTCCTGCCAGAATAAGGAGCCTAGATGGAGAGGCTAAGAGAGTCCATTATAAGACATAGAGTAGCGCTAGTGACTAGAGCTATAAGGGAATGGAGTTCAGAAAGACGCAAATAGAGGATGGAGAGAGAGAAAAAATAATTCCACATAATGTAGAAGATTCAAAACCAAAATCGTAGAATCAAACCATGCCTCGTGTTGAGCCCACGGTCCCAGGTGCATCTACAGACCAAGAGCTGAGCACTCAATGCACTGATACAACTAATGTGGAAGTTAATTGAAGTCAGGAAGGACTAAATATTAGTAGTAGTGGGATTGGTCTAGTGCTAGAAGGGATGACACAAGGTGTCCAAACTCATAATGGTGATTAGTCAAACGTAAAGTTTTCTACCGATATAAAAAGCGCAAGAGGTAGTACCTCATCAGGGAGTATCACAAGGCTACCATGGCAGGCGTAGATTTGTGGATGCCCATGTTTCACGGTGTTGGGACTGAGGACCCATAACAACATTTGTTTTTGTGTGAGGCTGTTTAGAAAGTCAAGCAGGTCTAATATGGGGCCACAAATATTGCATACATGGAAGTAATATTTAGCGACCATGCACTAATGTGGTACATGAAGTTGAAAAACGTGACTCCAGTTGTTCAAAACATGACCTTTATGTTGGACAATTGGTTGTGGTTGTGTTAGTATTGGCATGTATGTTAGCACTGATATCAACCAACCTAGCAAGAATGTGTACTACAAGAAATGCATGGCTCAGGAGGATCCCTGTGATAGTTCCAAGCTTCATGTAGAGAATCATCACAGTAGTAGGCTTACTAAGGAAGCCATAAATGATCACTATGGTGGTTGAGAGTTTAGTTGTCCAAGCACAAAGTAGAAGAGTCAAGGAGTAGAAAGTTTGCATTCATCCCATAAGTAGTAAATGGACTCAAAACCTACATCAGACCCTATTCAATGAAATGTGCTCTAAAATAGTTTTCCAAATATTCAAAAGTCCAAAAATGGTTTCTTGGACCAAAAGATATGATCTTCCGAAGTCCAGGGATTTGAAGCCTAAGGAATGAAGGAATATTGAAACCCCAGAGGTCAACATATCGGATATCGAGATATCGGTGATCAGGATACTAGGCATATCAGATATTAGAACCCCAGAGATCAGCACATTGGATATCAAAACATCGAAGAATTAGAGTATGTGGCACATCGGAGTTTTGGAATCTTGGGATATAGGAAGCACCGAGGCATTGAAATATTGGAATATCGAAGGAATGGGACATTGGAATATCGAAACTTATTAATTGAGGTACTCTAAGAAGTTATGAATTCAAGTAGTCCTGATAGTACTAAAATTTCTAAGGAATGTCGAATAAGATTAACAAAGAATTTTGTTGTAGAACCAAGGTTTTATGGGCCCTCTTCTCTCTCCTCTGGTAGGACACATGGCGACATAAGATTGGCTTCGTGAAGTTGAAGTGCCATCTAATGCCAGCATGATGTGGCAGTACGACAGGGCACACAACATGTTGATTCAATGTTATTGGGTACCCTAATGTGTCAGATTTGGGTGATACGTGTCATCACTGTGAAGCCGCCATGTGGAGTGATGACATCATATTAAAGGTTGGCATATCATAGAATGAGGACCCTGTAACTTTAGTACAGATGGTTTTGGAAAAGTTACGATGAAAGGGGATTTTGATATTAGGTTGGCTCTCGGTCTTGAGAAACCAAAGAAGCAAGGGCGCAGAGCAGTTAGAGAAGGAAGATTGGCTCCCAGCAGAAGCAAAACACCTTAAAACCTACAAGATAAGATGCAAGTAACAACTCTCGGTTCTAGGAGGAGAAATGCTCAAGGAGATAAGGATATCAGAGTGGATAAATATGGTAACGTTCTACCTTTTTGAAGTTACGATGTGGAGTTTCTTCGATAATGCAGTACAACGAGTTAAAGGATGTGTGAGTCGAAAACTGTGAAATTGAATACAGGCTCAGAGGAATTGATCATTGAAAGGGGCTAAACTTATAGAAGACTATGTGATAAGAAATCGAGGATGACATTTTTGACAGAGACGAATACGGGTTGCCTCGCATGCACGAATGCTGTGATAAATGAGAATAGAGAGGTCATCTCTGTGAACTATCAAGATTTGTGGAGCGATACATGAGAATGGGACTCTCGAAGAAGTGTGTAGTCACCTGAGAATTAAATTCATAGCATGGATCTCTACACAGTTGGATGGTGAAGAACTGCAAGGTTCATCATTGTTTGAGTAACGTGACAAGAAACTACCATGGGATGTAGTAGTGGAGAGGGGAGCCATGCCTAATTACAGTTGGGAAGCTAAAGGATAGATAACAAAGGCTTCCTTGCGCAGAGTGCCTCAGTGGAAAAAAACCATCGCCTACAATGGAGAAGGTGGCATTTGAGCATATTGCATGCGTTCTTTAGTGTGAGAGGAAGTGTTGAGACAGAGAGGTTGAGGCACCAAGGAGGACACTATGTTATACAACAACAAGTGTAGGGATATTTCTGTGTGGAGAATTCCAAGGGTAGTGCTAAAGAGAAATCAGTAGAGAGCCCTTGACATACGAGGAAAAGCATAGAGGAAGTGTTGCTGCGAGAAGCAAGAAAAGACATGTTGCATGCGAGCACAAAAGAAAGAGTTCAAAAGTTGAATCTGCAAACAACCATAGTTGGTATTTTACTTGTATTATTGTATACCTCTGTTTTTAGTTTTAAACTTGCATGAAATAGTAGAACAATGGCAAGAGCAGGTTGGTGCCTGCATAGCGAAGAGGTTGGTTCCTCTTGGAAAAATGGTTTTTTCTAACCAAAAGGGGTCGGTGCCTCATGTGAGTGGGTGCTTAATTTTTCCCTCTGGGTTTCCACGTGAGAAACACTGTGTCAAATGTGTGTGTGTTGCTCATGTGATCGTTGTACGAACATGTGTGTTTGAAATATTGTTGATTCAATTATTTTGTGAATGAATGCTCTCACAAGTAAAAAAATATAAGAAGGAACTCTAAGCATAATAACAAAAATAAAATAGTTTCATAATTATTGATTCACCCCCCCCTCCTCCTCCTCAACAATTTCTTATTTCAACTATTGGTATAAGAGCCAAGTTCCTTCAGCAATAGTCTAATCACTGGAAGGTAGATCTATAAGGAATTATGTCTAGGAAAGAGAGTCAAGAAGCCTACCCAAGTAGAATATCCATCTTTGATGGGACAAACCATGCCTTTTAAAAAGTGAGAATGGAATCATATCCTATGTCCCCAGGAGTAGATGTTTGGACTTCAGTACTAGTAGAATACAATGTCCCTGATATTCCTCACACCAATGTAGATTGTAAAAAACTATATGGGAACAATGCTAAATCCAAGAATTCCATTCTCTTTGGTCTTAGTCAATCAGAACTTGTAAAAGTTATGCACTGTGAGTCTATTAAGGAAGTATGGGTAAAGCTTAATTAGAGTCATGAAGGAGATGGCAAAGTCAAGTAGGTGAAAATTCAGACTTTCAGTATGAGGTTTGAAAGCTTGAGAATGAATAAGAATGAAATCATAGTAAAATACTTCCTAAGAGTTTATGAAGTGACTAATATGATCAGAGGACTTGGTGAAGAGGTCAAGAAAGAGATTATTGTTAAGAAGATATTAATATCTATACGCATGAGATTTAATGCCAAAGTATCAACTATTGAAGAGATGGATAATTTAAAGGATCTCAATATGGACCAGTTGCATGGTACTCTCACAACCTATGAGATGAAAATAGGAATAGAAAATTATGAACCGAAGGAAGCGACATTCAAAGCATCTTGAAAGGGCCAAAATAGAGTTGCATTAAATCAGGAAAAAGTGCCAAAACAAAACATTATCAAAGTGGGTTTTGAAGAAACAAAAATCAAAACCATGACTCCAATGGCTTTATATAGAGTTTTCACAAGGAACAATGTCATTTTGCACACCAAGAATAGAGAGAAAGCATTTCAAAGTGATTGAGAGTGCAAGCACACGTTTTGAGTGAGGTTGGAGGTGTTTTCACAGGCGCGGCGCACAGGCAGAGGGGCGCGGCACACAGAGGGAGCGTGGCGCAATGGGCGCTACCACACAGTGTTAAATTAACACGGGCACGACGCACACAAACGGCGTGGTGCACAGGTAGAGGGGCACGACGCACACCCACAAAGGCCCGGTCTTGCTCCCAATTGCATCAAATCACTTTTGAAACCCTTGAAATTGCTAGGTAGGGTCGACATCTCAGTTGCTCATATATTTTTGTGAATATGATGGTGGTTTATGGCCGTTTATAGTGGCAATAAAAACTCTTAAACCCTACCAATTGAAGTCATCAAAACCATTGCTCTTAGGGTGGCAAACTTGTTGGGTTGATGCCAAGGTTCCTCCTCCCTTTCACCTCTCATTTTCCCGTTCTTTCCATTGTTCCCTTCCCCCCTATCCCATTTTTCCCTATTTTCCCTACCCTAAAACATTACTAAACCCATATTCCCTAACCCCTCCACTCATTTGTCAAATATAAAACCCCAAAATCCTACCTTATAAAATCCCCAAACCCTCCTACATGCCCCTAAACAAAATTCCCCCCCATAACCCCTAATCCCGTCATATTATTCCCCTTCCTAACACTCCCTTTTGCATTGTTCCCCTTGGTGGCAGAGTTCATAACAACACATAGTTTCATACATCATGAAAGGGCAATCCAAGCACAGTCCATACACAACAGTCATGGCATCTGAGCATTCATCGGAGTATGAAATGGAAACCCAAAGTGATTCATCCTCAGAAGAATAGGCTCCCCAGAGACATCATAAAAGTGGCAGACATGTTAGGGATGAACCAACCACCCTTACAGAATTGCAGGCCTGCCCTCTTGCTATGTCATGTTTTCAACATCTTTCATGTTTTGAGTTTTGTCAAAAGGTGGCTAGTGTTCGAGTTCATCATGAGTTGGCCCGTCTTTTTGTCCTTCACTTACATGGAGATCACTCTATCTTAGCCGGTGTCACCTTCACACTGACACCTGAAACTGTCTCATTAGCAACTGGCATACCGAACGTTGGAGAACCATCACACAAGAAACAGAAGGTTGATCAGAAGCATTATGAGCCATACATTAAGGCCAGTTTCTTGAGGCAGCTCAAAAGAGTCTTTCCATTCCGATATCTACAAGATGAATATGCTCCACTAATGAAGTTGATCATGAAATATTTCAGCTGTGAGGGGAGGTTCTCTCGTTTATATGCCTATCACATCAGGTTGCTCATGCATTTTACTAGGGTACAGATGATAAACATCCCATATTTCATTTGCAGGAACATAGAGAGGATGAACACCTTCATGCAGCACAAAACCCCTCAGCAGCAACTTAACAGTGTTTATCACTTTGCTCTTATTAAGATTGTGGTGGTTCATCAGCTGGGATTACAGGGCATTACTTGGGATGACTTCATCTCCCGTGACCTCTTTAGCACTTCATAGGTATTATCAGAGGTTGAAAATTAGATAGTTGGTCCTTCTCATCAGTATGAGCACCATGAGACCACTACTATGCCGGTATTCATCACCTATCAGATAGGTAGTAGACATTTGTTCACAACATCAAAGCGAGTGTTATCTCCACCCGGGGTGGAAGGGGCCTCGCTTCCAACATCGGCAACACAGGTACAGGACAGGGGCAAGAGGCCCATGCATGACGAGGGGCCATCAGGTGAACGAGAGGCCAAATTCATCCTCATTCATGATGATGATACAAATGTGGAGAGTGCCAAACTTAGGAGGACCATCCAGGAGCAGCAAACGGAGATCCAAGCCTTGTCTCTCAATTTGGAGAGGGCTAAGTGGATTATCAGGTATTTGGAGTAGAGGAAAAAGCAGATCAAAGACTAGCATGAGATCATCGAGCTGCAAATCATCCGCGAGAATCGCCATTCTGCCCAACATAGGGGGATTGAGCTCACTCCATTAGAGCAAGATATTAACAATGACCGAGAGTCTTGGCTTGAGTGGATCAACATCCACCTTGAGAGACTGCTAGAGAAGGCTGACAAGGAAAAAACATTATTGAGGCGGATGGTTTATCACTACAGGGCACGGAACATGAGTTCAAAGGCTCGGATAAGGAGTTTGAAGGCGAAATTGAGGAAAGCGACAAAAAGACAAAAGAGGCAAAAAAAAGAAAGATCGGCTCCGAATCTTGGTTGAAGCCTCTATGGCCTAGCATAGCACTTCATTGAGAATCTCTAGCCCAAATTTCAAAAAATTTGGGACAATTTTTGTCATTTGACAAATTTTTGTGCACAAAATAGGGTTTTTCTCCCACTGGCACGGCCCTTATGATCGGGAGCTCCAAATCAAGAAAGGTTTACATTTTTGGATTTAGCATGAAAAATCATGACTGCTGGTGCATGGCCAAGAAGTCTGGGCAAGTTTTGAGTCCCCAGGAGGTCAAAAACACTCAAAACATGACCTCTCTGCCCCTATTTTGACACACAGGAAGCAGTCTTGGGAGATTGAAGTTTTGGAGGGGCAAATGAGCACCAAATTCAGAAATTCCACTTGGGTTGGAAAGTAGACAGGGCACAATTTGAACTTCAGCAAGTACCTCAAAACCGCCTCCAAAGTGGCATGGAGCATATAGTTTTGGGCGCGGCGCACAGAGACCCAAAGGCCAAAATCACTTCCGCTCCGCGACATTTTGATTCGCGACTTTCTCCAAGTGGGCCCGCTCATTTACACTACATTTTTCTCGGCGGTTAAGGCAAAGTTTAAAAAGTATTTTCACTAAAGGTTGGCTTCTATCCAAGTGGCAAAGGAAGGCGAGCAATCACCCAAGCAATTTGTCATTTTTGTAACGCTGCACCTGTCACTAATGGTTAGCTTTCCATTTCTAGTTTGTAATGATTTGAAAAACTCCCCAACTTTGGGTCATTCCATTTTCCGATGGCAAAGTCTATTTATTGTATGTAAAATGGTTTGCAAAGGGTTGGTTGTAATTTTTGGGAGACTGTGGGAGAGAACTCAGTTACTCATTGTATATTTTGACGGAGAATTAATGAAAGGCAGCGACTCTGGTTCATGAGATTCATGTGTTGTGAGTGTAGCAAATGTATTCTCTTTCTGTTTCATATGTATTTCGTTATGTTTCACAATTCATTCATATTCATTTCCTTTGAAATTTTCTAAGTAAGATAAGGTAGAATTCATGTTTATTGCTCTGCCTGTGGGAAAGTTTCACGTTCGGTGTTCTTCTTCTGTTGAAAAGGATTCATGTGTTTATGCCCTTTTCACCCTCCTAAACAATCTTTCCATTTTGCACTATTTCAAATTTAATTGCTAGACTTTCCGCTTGTCTTGCCTGACGAACTAATCTGTGCCTTTGTGTTAAATTCTCTGCTCATTGTTGTTCGTTGGTCTCATATGTCCCAGAAACTTAGTCATTTATCAAAAATTGCCTCTTGTTTCCATATTTATTTACCTAGCCTAAAATCAATATTTCATTATAAGTCATCTCAAACCATATTGTTTATTTATTCACTGAGCGTGACACGGAGAGAGCCCTCTCCTGTTCTGGTAGGCTAGCTACCAGAATGAGCGTGGTTTGTGGTTACCCTGAATTTTTCCTTATTTCAGCCTAAGGCAGATTTAGGTGCTAACATAGTGGCAACTCCGCTGGGGACGAAATTACACACCTTACTTCTTGATAATTCTAAGCTTCCGGATGCTAAGTTTAGGATTCGATAGGCTAAGTGAGTTGGTCGTGTCCTTTTTATTTTTCTTAATAGCACACTGGCTTCTAGAAGATATACCGGAGCTAATCTAGATCCAGATCCTCCGCACATCTACGAAAATCCCAATTTGATTCCAAGACTTCGTCATCAAGAGAGCTCTATATCTCCCGTGTTCAAATCCCATTCATGTCCTGACATTTTTGAGTATCTTGAAGAGCTAGATTTTGATGAGCAGTTTGAAATATCATTGTTCGAGACCAAATCCGAAAGGGCGATTGACTCTACCGTTCCCAATCCACAGTTTCTTGTAGACTTGGAAATTGAAAGGGCTGACCGGTAAATTGATAATTACGTTGTGGCACAGCTTCAAACTCCAATTGTTAGCCCCCTACAAACTGCGCACACTCATCCAACACCTCCAAGGCCAAACCCACCAAGAGTGATGGCTGCTCGTTTTGCACCTCTTGTCCTGCCTCAAGTTTTAGATGATATGCCCGCTGATTATCAAAGAAAAATCTCGTTGTTTGATGGTGCTCCTAACAGCATTACCACTCAACAAGATGTGGATAGAATGGCAGATTTATGTGACCTTCCCGAGATCGAAGCAGAGAATGTGGCAATGAGACTCTTTGTACAGACATTTGCAGGTGAAGTGAGGAAATGGTTTAGAGGTTTTCCGGCTACACGTATCGCTACCTTGGCCGACCTACAAAGACAATTTTTAGGCCGCTGGGAAGTGAAAAAGAACCCTCTCCAGATTTTGGCTGAATATGAGCAAATCAAACGAAACGTTGGTGAGTCGGTCCAAGACTACTGCATTAGATTCAATTTTGTTTATAATGAAATTCCCGATCATCTAAGGCCACCTGTGGGGCTAGCCATGGTGAAGTTTCTGGATGGTTTTGATGCTGACATGGCTTATCAATTAAGAGAAAGAGAACCGGCCACAATGGAAGACATGCAAAAAGATCGCAGTCAGCGTGGAAGCAAATCTACTGACCAAGAGGGCTAGAGAAAAGGAAGAAAAGAAGGTCACCATAAAAGAATAATCTTCCTCGGTAGATCAATTACTCTGGAAGGTAGAGCAGATGCTTGAAAGGGTGAAACTTGACAAACCTGAGCCACAAGTTAGAAATCCTAACTTCCTTGGTTAGCAACAACCACAATATAGAATAAGGCAGAGAGATCAGCGAGCCCAAGAGCAGACAGCACAGCACCAGCATAGCCACCTTTGCAGCAAAATTTTGTGCATGGAACGAAGTCAGATGAGGACAGAAATATAATAGGTGAGGAAAACCACTTCTTTACTCCGAATGATTTGCCTATTTATATTACCGAGGATGAGGAGTATGCAGAAAGTTCAGCTATACACAAAGATGCAGATTTCATTCTAGCAAATGACACCGTTTTGGAGGAAGAATTAGATGAGTACCAAAGAGGCTATATGAATGCTCTGTCCGCCCAACAGCAACAGTATTCACTTAGAAACAGAGACGTGCCGGTTAAACCAATTCAGAAGAGGAAGGACGTTGAGGCATCAAAGAATGATTCATCAGTTACACAAAGGAAAGGAAAGGAGGCGGTTGATCTGGATAGCAGCAAATCATCATCAGCAGAAAAATCAAATTGGCCAATTGCATCAAAAGAAAAGGAAAGGAAAGAAATCCTAGTCAAAGAGGTAGAAAAGATTCCCGCTTTTAATTTAGAGAATGAAATTTCTAAACTGAAGGTATCCATTCGCTTGACTGAAATAATGAGGAACAACAGTTATAGAATTCAAGTGTCTAAAATTCTGAATTTTGACCCAATGTCTGACATGGTGAATGTCGAAGATGATCAACCCGAAATGATTTTTGGGCCAGCATCGAATGGTGAGTCTCCTAATAGTGATGTGCCACCTTTTTATATCAGTTTAAGATTACATGATTTCGTGTTACATAATGCCGTGTTCGATTCCGGAGCTTCTCACAATATCATGCCCAAGGCTATCATGGATAAGCTGGGTCTGGACATTACCTGGCAATACCATGATCTCTATTCGTTTGATTCCAGCAGAGTAAGATGTATCGGGCTCATCAAAGACTTGGTTGTGAGTCTGGATCAACTCCCAATGAAGAATGTTTTGATGGATATTGTTGTAGCAGATATTCCTCCCAGGTTTGGCATGCTTCTTTCTAGGTCTTGTCTAGCAAAATTGAAAGGGACACTACAACTAGATTTCTCCTATGCAACGATTCCGGTGTTTGGCCAAATGAGGAAATTGTATCAGGAACAAAAAATGAAATACATGATTACCAGCAAGGAGAAACCAATAAATCATCCAATTAATTATGTACATACAGATTTAGAGACTTTCGTTTTATATTCTGATAGTTTCAATGATATCGATAGTCAGTTAGTAGAAGTAGATAATATTCCAGAAATAATAGAAAATTTTAGAGGAGTTTTAAAGAAAGAAGGACAAGAACAGCAAAACACCATTGAGCTATCAGTTGAAAGTAATGGACAGCAAGCAGACAAAGCACAACAAACAGATTTTCAACACTTGCAAGAGGAGGAAGAAGGTTTGTGGACCATGGATTTCGATGGAGCAGTGGGAAATGATGGCACTGAAATTGGGATTTGGGTACGCAGTCCTTTCTCCGCCCCGAACAAAGTACCTAGTAACGTGTGGGTATGCTCTTACAAGTTGGCTTTTGATTGTTCAAACAACGAAGCTGAGTATGAAGCTCTGATTGCTGGCCTAAAAATTCTAAGAAAGCTGAATGCTAAGAGGATTGCAGTATATGGCGACTCCGAATTGGTGATTAAGCAGGTCAGAGGCGAATATCAAGCAAAGCATCCTCGGTTGCGGGCTTACCGTAATGCAGTCCTAGACATCCTAAAATTATTTTCAGAATACACCTTGACATGTGTGCCTCGTATACAAAATAGCATTGCTGATGCCCTTGCTAAGGCAGCAAGTAGTTTGAAGATCCCAATGAACTCCAGTAATAAATTCGAAATCCATGTCAAGCATCGTCCGACTATCTCGGACAATCGGAGATATTGGAAAGCTTTCCAAGATGATGAGGAGATTGATGATTTTCTGCAAAACAAAGGTAAGTTCAAAGAAACCTCAATTGATGTAGAAAATGATGATGGTAAAGGTAATGGTACAGATGATGTGCAGATCAATCAAATGGACGTGTTGCAGCTACAGAATAGCGTTATTCCTAAAGGCTTGATACCTTTTGAAGAACTCTTTGATCAAGATGATGTAGCCTGCAAACCAACATTGCAGCCAACAGAGAAGGGTGTGGAAGAGGTCAATGTCGGAACAGCTGCCAATCCTAAAATGGTAAAACTATCTAAAGCATTACCACAAAGGATAAACGACAAATATATCAGTTTGCTGTCTTCATTTGTCGATGTTTTTGCTTGGGACTATTTTGACTTAAAGACATATGATACCAATATAATTCAGCACACTATACCCATTAAGCCCAATCAGAAACCTTGCAAACAGAAGTTGAGGAGGCTAAATCCAAAGATGCTACCATTAATTGAAAAGGAGATAAACAGGTTGTACAAATTAGGAATCATTATTCCCATCAAATTTTCGGATTGGATCTCTAATTTGGTGCCCGTACGAAAGAAGACAAGTGAGATTCGCTTGTGCATTGATTTTAGAAATCTCAATAAAGTTTCGTTGAAAGATAACTATCCACTGCCCAAAATGGATCATATACTTTAGCGAGTAGTGG
>APFE031628286.1:14674-28829 GCA_000404065.3 Pinus taeda | reverse complement strand
CTGGTTCGGACACGATCTCGTGCTTCTCCTTTAAGAGGAGCTTTCCCAGAGCATAGATGCAACAATTGGATTTCTCCTACCGCAAGATAAAGCTACTTGTTTGTTTTACTATCTTGGAGAGTTAATTACTCCCTACTCCAAGATACTAGCCTAAGCTATGTTGGTGTGTCAGAGCCCTATAAACAAGAAATTTTCTAGATTGATTTTATTTTAAGCGTGATTTTTAGTGGTTTTTGATTAAGTCAAGAGGTGATGGAGATGAAACTTGTGGTGTAAAGACTCGACTCAAAATCACTACAAAAATGCACTTAAGATGATTAAATGATCTTTTCTCTTCAATGAAGTTCTAGCTAAGAAAGAGTTGGAAGATGCAAATACTTGAAAACACAATTCTTTCTTAACAATCAAATCCAAAGAAAAGGATTCGTTTCAATGCACTAAAAAATGAGACAACTAATTATTTTCACAAGAATTCCTCTTTTTCATTCAAACATTCAAATGCTACTAAAAACAAACTTTTTTCAAAAGAGACCTTTCATATTTTTCAAAAAACACTTAAAACTATAACTAAAGCAAATCTTTGAGAAAAATATTGAATAAACAAACTTAAGATCTACAAACTAAGAAAACCTATTTGAAGTAAAAGCTCACAAAAAGTCTTTTTGAGGATGTTTTGCTTGGTTACAAGCAAAACATCCAATTTTGTTTTCCTTTTGAAAAATGAAAATCCAACTTTCAATCACAAGTTTTTCGAAGTTTTGTAAAGAGAAAACTCAAAGAAAATTCCTCAACAAGGGGAGATTTCATAAATGGTTAGACTCATAAGAAGACTGGTAGACACTAAGGTGATCTAAAGTCCCTACAGCCTCTAAGCTCAGAGCCACTACACAACCAAATCGAAAAACAAACCCAACAAGCAAAACTCCTAGGAATTTCACCTAAAACACTAATGCTAATGAAATTAAACCAAGGAAAGATTTCAACCAATCATATGCAGGTATGGGCAGAGGATAACCACTACAAAAACAAGATAAAACTAATTTAAAGAGCAAAATTCAAAATTTCAAAATTTAGCAGGGTACGCAGGTTCAGAGTTTACACAGGTGCGGGTACGCTCTGTGCACAAAGTAAAAGTGCGTATAGGTACGCACTGTGATACACGTGCAGACTGCGGACTTAAACCAAAGTAATGAAAAATAGAAAACAAAACTAAATCCACTAAGTCTACCCAAATCCACACACAACAAGCCAAAAACAGAAACAAAAAGAAAGTTTCTCAAGTCAAAGAAAAGCGTGGAAAACAATCAAGTCCCCAGCGGAGTCGCCATTTTGTCACGCAGAATGAGTCGATCTTGCGGACAAGATGGACCTTCCTAGAATCTAATGAAGACCTAATGACAAACAAACCAACCAGACACTATCTTTCTCTAAATGCGCTTTATAATAATGGCAAACAAATGTGTTTAAGGCCTACCTCATGTCCAACGCAAGTTTGGAGATGCCTTCGCTCCTTTGATCCAAGTAAGTTCTTTGTCACAAACCTGCAAACACAAACAAGGCAAACGATTAAATAGCACCTGAATAACCAGTATTATAAAACATATTTAACATGAAAGTCAAGGAGTCCATGAAACAAATAACATGAGATACTTGTTGAGAAAAATGAGCTTGATTGTATTAATTCAAAAGGAGAAGAACCTTACAACCTTTGCCTTGACGCTGTACAAGCTCCTCCCAGGGTCCAACAAGAAGTTTCCTCTACTTTGACAAGCTTCACTCACTCCCTAATGAGGCCAAAAAGGTATGTGATCTCTCCTCTTAAGCTCAAATAGGAAGTCTTGATTTCACTAGCATTTACCCTCAAAAGTTCAGCTTCTAACCTCTCTGGCCACTGACCCAATGCCTCAATTTATAGTGCAATGGAGATCAGTTACCAGGTCCTCCTTCAAAGGGATAGAATCCTCCTTCAAAGGGATAGCTCCTCTCAACAAGGGATTAGTTCCTCCTCTTATGGGATGCATGAACCACTTGGAGCGAACAATCCACGTAACAAATCCTTCTAGAAAACTCTAGAATTAACCCAAAGTGAGTTTTGTAAGATAAAAATTGCACCTTTTGACTTTTACAGGGGTATGCACCCTCCCCTTTACATACAGAGCGTATAAGTACGCAGATATCCTGAACAAAAGGTGCAGGCCCGCAGGCAAAAGTGAGAGAAAGTGCGGAACCATAGTTACATTGCTTTTTTGATGTCTTTCTCTCATTTCTAAAGCTTGTTTTGAAGAGCTGAGGTTTGAGGCTTGCTTAGGAAGTTGGCATAGGTGGTGATAGACCTATACCGAATGCAAATAATCAAGGTGACGATATTTTTGTCTAACATGCAGCTTTTGCATTTTGTTGTTCCTTTTGGAAGGAACAACGTTTTCACTACGTCGCTGTTCCTTTTTCAAGGAACAACATTTTCACCACTTTACTATTCCTTTTTGAAGGAACAACACTTTTGTATTTTGTTGTTCCTTTTCGAAGGAATAGCACTTCTAAATTTTGTTGTTCCTTTCCAAAGGAACAACATTTCTGCCATGTTGTTGTTCCTTTCTGAAGGAACAACACTTTCACGTTTTGTTGTTCCTTTCCGAAGGAACAATACTTTTATGTTTTACTATTCCTTTCCGAAGGAACAACACTTCTGCATTTTTGCTGTTCCTTTACGAAGGAACAACACTTTCATTTTTTCTATTCCTTTCCAAAGGGAAAACACCTTCATTTTTCTGCTGTTCCTTTATGACGGAACAACACTTTCGTTTTTTGTTGTTCCTCTCTGAAGGAACAATACTTTTCGTTTTCTGTTGTTCCTTTCCAAAGGAACAACACTTTCATTTTCTGTTGTTCCTTTACAACACTTCAACATTTTCGCATTTTTTTGTGTTTGCGCTTGTTTTCTTTGTTGTTCCACTTAAGGGACAACTGCTGTTCCTCTCAATGAACAGCAGTGTCGAGTTTTTTTCGTGATTATGTGTGCAGTCCTTGTTCTGTGTTTTTAGAGTGCATTTTCTCCTTTGTGTGTTTTATCATTTAAACCATTTTTAAAAGTCATGGTCATCTACAACACATCTATACATCTATGCAATCAATGCAAAAACTAGAGGATACCAAAATTAGTAAATTACATAAAAAAATCGTTATTTTTAGAAGAAAGTGCTTTGAATTGATAAAAGAAAAAGAGGAAATGACACAACTATTGATCACTTTGTTGTCATTATTCTACTAATACTGATATGATTGATTATTTTTATCATGATGGTTCTTTCTAAATCCCCATAATTCTCTTTGATCATTATTATTGAATAAGAATAAGGGCATATTTTTTTCTATTGAGATGTTAAGACTTCTTCCACCATCCCTTCTCTTAAGGAGTTTTGAACCATCCTCTGTATATAAATAGGAAAAGTGCTATATAAAAGAAAAAAGAAGAAAAAGAAAAATGTTTATATGATTGCTAACATGATTTGTCAGATGAAGGATAGGGGGTCTCATCAAGAGCTAGTCTACCATGATCATAAAGAATAAAGTGAAGTGGAATTCCCACTATGGTCACCATATCAGGGATATGATCGAGGAGGCACATTAGAAAAATAAAAAGTTCTTGGAACAGGAGGTCTCATCACGAGCTGACCTGCCCACCTTTCACTCCTTCTTGGTGAATGGAATTGTGATTCATCTGGTTACCAAGCCAGCACAATGGCCTCCACTCTGACATTGCACATCACTTTCCTATGCATACACAAAGGATTATGGTTCCAAGGGTGAAATAAACAACTCTGTCAAGGTTATGGACACCTGTGGGCAACAAAGCTCTATTGATGGTATTGCAACCCTTCTTCTTATATCTTTATAAATCATTCAAATGAGATTATGTATATACCCCTTCCAAACCTTTGAGACATGAAAACCAATTACACATCAATTATGACAAAAAAAGTTGATAATGACCGCATTTGACCTTTTGTGCATGTCAACTGTCCTATCCTCCAAATTATCGCATCATATCACGACACTTCCTTATTTATTAAGTGATTCTATTTTACGCCTCGATTTCGGTAATCCTCTCGTCGTTGTAATCATGGAATATCTGTATTTGCTATTCCTTAATGACTTTGTACTATGGTAGTTTAGCACGTTACTCCTTCATTTGACGGCTGAGGATGGCCTATCACAGTGTGGGGGGGGGGGCACAGGTAATACTCATAATTCGTTGACATACGTGTCAGCTCATCAATTGGAAGAATTAATGACTTGGGAATAGCAATGCTTAACAATATTTTGTTTTCCAATGTGCATGGTCTGTTACTTTGAAGTTATTTCTGTGATTCGCTCTGCAAAATTAACAGTAAGTTTGAAATTCGAACAGCTTGCTGTTCCAACATCTTCTCTGTGCTTTTCTAATAGCCAGCTAAAATTTGAACAACCTATTATTCCATTATTGTCTCTGCGTTTTTACAGTGTGCTAACCATGGGAGGAAGATCAATTCGGAGGGAGCCACAGGTATTGATAGTTTCCGATGTCGCACGAGAGATCCTAGCAAGAGCAAGATGGCTAGTTTATCTTAACCGCATACAACAATCCAACGAAATGGTGGCAATTGAGTTTTTACAGAACCTGCATGAACATTATTCCATGGTGAGAGGAAGACAAATAGCAATCACTGACGACATAATTGCAAAAGTTTCAGGACTGCCAGCCACGGGATCGGTGTGGACTCTAAAAAAGGTGAGATTGCGGGACGCCATGAAAATCTTCCAGGATGAAGGGCAGAACCTGACTGTAAAAGGGAAGGGAGTTTTATCGGCAACCTTGGGAGAGCCATGGGCAGAATTGGCGAAGATTATACAGAGCTAAATCACTTGTGATGGCAGGAAAGATGTGGTAAGACCATGACATCTTAAAATTTTAGCTGTGTTAAAACAAAAGTGCACTGTGAATTTGCCTGTGTTTTTAAATTCTTTATTGCATGATGTCGCCCGAAGCATGAAGAAGTCTCGCCACTTAGAATCAGTAGTAAGTCACCATGGCTTAATACAGCTGATAGTCAGTCACAACCTTACCTAACAATAGAGCAGTTGGGAGGAACTGACATTTGCAATAGACGGAGCACTGGCCTTGCCAACCCCAAAACGGAAACATGATACCGGTTCATCAAGCAGACCTCTAAAATGAAGGAAATCTGTTAGACTTGAAAGAATCAGGGAAATGCTGAGGAATCACTAGGAAGAAAGTGGTCAACCTATAGAAATACACGATTCTGGAGACGAAGAACCCCCACGGTTGGAAGGTGGGGAGAACGAAAATGAATTGGAAGAGTGATAAAGAACCAGAGGAAGAGACTGATCAATCCAGTCAGGAGGAAGAGGAAGCAGCAACGCAGTGGAAGTCCACTGCAAAACACACTCCAAGAAGATGAGTTGGTGCAGATTCTGGCCAATATGGGCGAATATGCCCAAAATCATAGCGCACTTAACCCCCACATCAAAGAAGGACCGTAGGCGCACTCTATTCATGGAAAAAGTACATCTGAAGAACTGCGTGATGAAGAAAAAGGAGAAGAGGATCACTCTGCTCATGATGAAAGTATATCCAGGAAAGAGAATGATGCAGAAGAAGAGGAACAATCTGTTCCTAGTCAAAGCACACGAGAGGAATTTCATGATGAAGGGGTAGAAGGAGAGGTTACCAGGAAGCAACAGAGCAAGCTAGGGTTTCTACCCCTGCACACCTTGATCAGCATAGCATTGAAGAAGTACCCCGAGAAGAAAATAAGGAAATTGGCCAAGAGGAAGCCACAACACTTGAGGAACAAAGTCTAGGCCCGAGTAAACAAACGGCTATTCCTTCCAGGAAAATAGAAGAAATTAGAAGATTACGAAAGGAATAACAAAGATTGCTTAGCGTGATTAAGCAATTTCGGTAGGAGATAAGGGTTTTGAAAATGAGGAAGAAGACAAAAGGGAACTTTGTGATAAAGCATACAACTGCTCAGACAAAACCCCTTAAGAAAAAGATTAAGAAGACTCATGACTAGCTTGCCATTCAAAACCAAAAGGAACAGCACCCGGCTATTGCCCATGTCGAAGTACAAATAGATGATATATCAGCCGGTGACAAGGAAATTCAGACAGAGGCTCCATCCTCCAAGGAAATTCAAACCATAAATATGAGACGATGTAATAAGAAGACTCAAGTAAATCTCCCGCTTACAACTACAATGTGGGATAGTGACCCGAGGACAGTAACTCTGCGAAAGGACTTGGTGCAAACCCAATAGGCAGTAGAGAAACTTTCAAAGCAGATTGTCTCTCGAGAAAAGTATGAGAAATTACAACAGCAGCTGAGGGACGTTAACTTATCTGAAGTCCAGACCTTCGAAGGATGGCGAAAGGAAGAAGAAAGAGTCAAAAAGGTAACTCACAGATTAGATATAGTCATCAAACAAATGGATACCCTATGCTCTTTGTACATTGACGTTCTAGCGTGCAGAGTACCTGGTAGGAATTATGCTTTGTTTTTAATGGAAAGATATTTACAATTGAAAATTAAAGTTGTTAAAGCAGGAGTCCCTATAGAAATAAACACTATTGATGACTTCATAAATTGTTGTAAGCACTATGGGGAGAAAGTTCAGTGCCTATTATGTGAATTCTATTTGCACAATCTGGGATTAGATGGAGAAATAGATCAGAACCCTGGACCTTTTGTGGGAGATGTCCAACTACAGGCATTTATTTCTTTTGGTGTTAATCAAATAAAGTGGCTTAAAGCCTATAATGTCTTTCAAAGATAGGAAAATGGATTAGACTTATGGGTGAGAGGAGAACCTAGAGACCCACAACAATTATGGAATAAACATAGGAGCCTAATGAGAACTAAGGGAGTAATTGAAGCATTGGGACCTATCCACACAACAGTCATACGACAAGGGATAGAATATTTCTTTACCATCAAAGACCTTGCCATAGCAACAACTAAGTTTTTATATCAGACTTCTAATCCGACCATCCAAAACCGAGAACCATTTTATTATGAGAACTTTAAGCTAGTTGTTGACCACCTGAGTCTCTATGGTGACCTCGTTTTGAGAGAAGGACCATCTTGGTTAGGCTGTAGATTCAGAAGTCCAATTATTTGGCACCCTGCACCAGGATATCAAGCCTTATATGAAATACCTGAAGGACAGACAAGGCATTTCTTTGAATTCCTAGCTAGCAATCATGGATGTAGACCACCTCATGAGATCCCTTCTCTAGCCTATTCCCTCATTGCCTTGCATGTCAATTATAATGTATTCATGAGGGCATGAAAAAGGGTAAGCAGGAGGGTGTGTTGAGACCTAGAAAAGGTATGTAATTACCACTCACTTTGTCATATTTTCCTTGAATTCATAACTCCTTTACATTATGAAATAAGTATATGGAAAAAGATTATGATAGAATCTAGAAGAATTATATGCAACGTAAAATGACTAATAATTACCCTTTTCCTATGTAGAAAAAGGAGAAAACGGAAGATCGTTGTTCTAAAGGAAAATACAAGACAAGGTTAACTGTTGTCCCTTTGACAGGGAACCGTATCCAAACAAGGCAATCTAAACTAGAGTGTATAAGCTAGGAAAAGGAAGAGGAGGTACCAAATCGGTGTAAGAGAACAAGAAGATAATCGAGAACTAACAGTATGGCGAATCCCTCAGGATCCTTTGATCCTGAGGGATCGCTACCTTAATGATTCACTGTATCATTGATATCTCCACTCGACCTCTATAGGAGGAGGCAACATTGCTAGCCCAAGGAACGGAACTATTGTGGTTTTTATGAAATTTACTGTTGCAATTGAAACTTTGATCATCGACTCTCTCTAAGGGCAATTATTGTAACTCTGTTTTGATGCATAATATATAAACTTTGGTTGTTGTTCTATCTTTGATTCTGGAGTAATCTTAAGCAGTGTGTCCCTGGAGGCTAAGGGCCCAGCCCTGGTGGAACACTTGCTCCTGTACCATTATTTCCAATTTGTGTGTGGTTTGATTTCTTTTACTCGCTCTGTTCAGTAATCTGATGTTCCATACCATTTTACATATCAATTCTATTATATTTCGTTTCTACTTGAATAAGTAATGTTATTCTTTGCAACAAGAATGTTATTCTATTCATTCTAACTTTATATCGCATCTCTGTCCCTTTAACAATTGGTATTATCATATAACATTGTTGTTCCTTATAGATTACCATTACTGTTTGATTACAGAGTAACCGTGCTGCATATTCATAAATTGGTATTACTGTATCTATCTATGGTTAACTCTTAAACGTGATTGCTGTTCATGTGGATTGATGTTCCATCGTGATCACAATTGTTGTTCCTTTATACCCAAGATTCATACTTGTTATATCAGAGCTCAGATTGCTGTTCATTTTAATATAAGAGTGTCGTGTGTAATGTTTGATCTAGTTTGCTGTACATTTACATTTGATTTAAGTTGTTGTTCCATATTTCATTTCCATTAGTTTGTTGTCCTATTTCCATTTTCTTTTCAAATCATTTATGAAGTAAAGATTGTTACTCAATTCCTGCAGGATACAGTTATTGCTTCATTCATTCCTATAGGTTAAGGTTTTGTTGTCCAATTTCTATTGAATAGATTAGTTGTTGTTCCATTTCTTGTCATTTGAATTATCATTGCTTCAGTGTGCAGAATGATCTAAAACTGTAGTGAACATTGACATATGATGTCTAGTTCCCAGATTGATGGTCTTTTCCTTGATTGCTTTTTAATTGCATCAATTTACAAAGGGGAAGAGTTACCACTATTGTATCCTTGACTGATAAATTGTTGTAGCTTTTTAAGTGCATGATTTGAGTTTTAAGTTTCTTTCTGAAAGTAGATTTTATTTCAAGAATCTATTTACTCTTGTATTTTAAGCACTATACTACTAGAATTACTCTGACAAATGACTGCCTCAAACTGAGTACACTCTTTGAAATAACAAATCGTTCCTGCATTGACAATTAATGTAGGGTAAATAGAGGTGAAAAAGACCCTTTTTTCTATTTGACAGTGGTGTACTATAGCTTCACCTCCACATGGTAGAGTGCGCGAAGTCTTCAATGGCCTTGGTGTTCACTTGAGAGTTCATGCGTGCGCATGTGTATCCTTCGCTTGTTACTTGGTACGCTTCTTGTGTTCATCTATTTGTGAACAAGTCTCCCAGCATGCGCTCCTTATTCATCCCATTTGTCGTCGCGCCATGTCTCATCCATGTACCTATATCTACAATTAGTCATGACAATATGAAATCAAATCCATAAATCCTCTGGTATACCATGATGCATCATCTCTCATTTTCGAGTGCAGGTGACCGAGAGAGAGGACAACGCTCCGAGACTATGGAAAGCACAGTTCAGGCCGGGATGCAGGGCTCCATGGCACTATCAAGGAAAATTACATAGAGGTCACTAGGAGGCTAGGATGAGAATTCCTAAATAGCACTAACATTCTATGGGACCTAGCTCAGTTGGGAGGTAGAACTTCACAAATTTTCCCTGGAAGGTAATGCGGGCAACAAAGGACACTAGTAGTGAAAATTGCGTAGATTTTCAAGGGACGCTAGGAGTGAGCTGCGGGAGATTGCTAGCCACAACTACAAAGAACTGGGAGGAATTCATGTTGAACATGTCTACACAATTTCTGGGCTGAGTTGCTTGTCGAGCAACTGGTCGACAATCAAAGAAAATTGTACAATTTTTAGGAGGAGTAGTAGGTTGGCTGGCAAGGGGACTGACAGTTAGAACTGCATAATTTTTAGAGATAGTGTAGTTACAGGAAACATGTGTTTTTCCCTCTTTTCTATGAAATTTATTTAGTCAATTGAGGTAGGAATGCTTACAACTTCTCCGCAATTTTTGGGAGGGGTGAATCTTGGGGCCACTGCCCAGTCAAACTCTCTAGTTAACCAAGTGGGAGGCTTGATGGATTGGCTTGCGGGCACTGTAGATTTATATGGTTTCTTGGGAAGATTTTGTGTTGTTCTAGGTGAAAGTTAGCTAGGTCAATTACAAGATTGCACATTGCAGACTGTCTAGGAGGCAACCTCAATCTCTATGCAATTTTGGGCAGCAGTACTTGGTCACTGAGGGATGAGACTATGTAGTGCAGCTTAGCGGAGGTCCAACTAATGGAGGGTGGTTTTTTCAACAGATCTTCGGAAAAATGGTTAAGTGTGTGAGTGAGTGAACTTATGTATACATGACCTTGCGAACACACACTCAACATGACTTGATCACAAGACATCTTGAACCAACAAGATAACATATGCTCAATGTGACTGACTACAGGACTGTCTAATGGTGAAGCGACAAGTGTGACACTTCGAATAGACCTTCAGACGACCCTAACAACACTTGAATGACAGTGCTTACAATATGATGTGTGAGTGCGATAGATGTTTACATAGCGAACACAACTCAAACATAAACCTTGAACATCACTAGAACAAGGTCGCAAGCATGACATAGCAATCAATAGCGGAAAATGATAGTTGGTCAAACTAGCGAAAAGGAAGAAAGACATGTAGAGGAACACATGAAATGACTTTTTTTGTTTGTACACATGCATGTTACTGAGGCATGATGATATGAAATTGACAAGTAGTCCTACAAACTTAACTAAGAGGTGTACTTCTAAAGGTGTTCTTTACTTACCATAATTACCCTCGAGATGATCATGCATATGACAGAGTTGGCATGCGGTCCTAATATTTTTCCATCACTTAGTCTCTTGGTCCTTCTCCTCAACTCCTTGGGAGCGATCTTAGCATGCCACCTTTTTTTGTCGTCACTAGGAGATAGATCAACATTGTTTCAGTAGGCAGTGACTACTGCCAGAATGAGGTCATGGGAGGCCCATCTAAGCATTTTCTGAATGAAAGACAAATAGGGCATGATCGCTCCTGATGAAACGTCGACAGCAAAACATGAACACTGTGGAAAATCCGAACTCCATTCACAAATAGGGCATGATCTATAATTTATCTAAGATAAACAATAAGGTATTACAGACTCATGTGCATGGATGTGCCTATGTTATTTTATGCAACGGATCGATAAGATTGAGAAATACACAGGTAAAGAAGCAGTTAAAGAAACAACAGGAAAACATATAAACATAACAAGTTTAATAAGTAGTTCACCCAATACTCCTAGGCTACGTCTCCTAGTCCAGCCTTCAGTGGTGGCCTCTCTATTATGTTTTCAAGCGGAATTTTTACAATAGTGAGCTCAGTTTGAGTCTCACAGAACATATATAAATCAACAAGAATGAACTTGTATCTGCCAAGTCTCTGGAGTACACAAACTTTCCTTACTAACTCTTGACCTCTATTGGTCACAATAGTATGAGTTCAATCTGAGACTCATACATGACAGGCATTACAGAGGAGTGTGTTTGAACCTCTCAATCCTTCTCTGGAGCAAACAAACTCTCTGACTCTTTCTATCTCTATCCTGACTCTGGCTCGATGCTACCTTTGCTTCTACAGGTCAACTCGACTTCTCCTATCTGATTTCGGCTTACTGCCTACTGCTCTTAGCTTTCTACCTCTCTCTCTGTTAGTTTGTGGCTTAAAATCCAATCTGCTTCTTAACTATTCATTTCTCTACCTCTGTTTGTTTGAATCCCTCTGTTTTGTGTCATTAGTCACTGTATAATGCCTCATAGGGAGGTGGCCACCTATTTCATAACGGATGACTGTCAGTTCTCTTGGACATACTTGAAATGACCGTTTTTTCCGTTAACTCCAAGAATGTATTCGAAACACAACTTTCTGTCAATGCATCGTCCATATCGGACTTCAAATCCTATACAACTCTGCGTGTTAACCTCGTCAAATCAAGTCATCCATCGGAATGCGTCTCCGCCGTTGATTTGGAGCCTCCAAATCCTATGGTCATTGTCCATATCGGGTGGATAAGTAACATGATGTTTATCCATCTGATGTGAGCGGTTCTCTCTCTCTTCTGCCAGACGCGTGGCAACCATTGTATGGCATCGGGCGGGACTCAGTTGAAACCACTTACCGCTCGAAGCCCTTCCGATATCCAACCGGTTTTTGTGGGGCCCCGCTTTTGACAGAATTAGAATGATATCCGTTGCATTTTATGATTAAACTTTTTGAGTCGGGGTGCTTGCGGCCTTTCCTTCTTTGAGGGTTTTGCCCCGTGATATGCGATTAGCGACTTGTCGCTAATCGAATATCGGAAACGACCCCTGTTTCTTGAAATGACCTTTAGGTATGCTAATTTTTGATAGCACGCGTTACCATGGGCCGACAATCTGCACACTTGACCGACAATCCTCATTGCTTCGCGCTGATCACCATTTGCAATTGTTACGAGGATACCTCCGATAAGCTTGATCTTCACAAGATTTGTAGCCTTTGGCATAATTTTTGAAGAGTTCATGAAAACTTAGAGAGTGTTCTAGGATCCAATTTGGATCAGGGAAACTTGGACAACACAACAATTTTGAGGCACAGGACAATACTGCAGGATGGGGATCCTGGAAGGAAACTTCTGCACAATTTTTGAATGAAAGGAAGTCGACTACTCTACGCATCTCTGGAGAGTAGTGTGGGCTGTCAGACTGCTCTACGCATTTCTAGAGAATAGTATAGGCTATTGGACTGCTCTGCCCATTTATGGAGAGTAGTGATGTTTGGGAAGCTGAGGGAAAACACTATGCAGTTTCTGAAGACAATGGGTTTTGGCTAGAGGAAGGACACTGGAGGGAACCATTATGCATTTTTGGATGCCAAAGGATGTTGGGGTTCAGTGCACTACAGGGTTTCAGCAGGAAAGGGAATAAGCTTGATGGTTGCAGAAGCAAAGTGCACAGTTCTAGGAAGCTGGATGAGGGTAGGTTGCTCAGGAAATGACTAAGTGTGAGATCAATGACATAGATGTAAATAGTGATAGGACTCGACTTTTATCGCACATGGACACTTAGTGACACAACATAGACCATGTAGAATGCATAAGACATACTTTTCTCGATGCAACAAACTTCATGACAAGAGTGCGTGAAGTGAGTGTGAAACATATCTATGTAATGAAAACAACTCCTATGCATAAGATTTCCCTTGAAGCGAAACAATGTTCCCTTTGCATGACAAAAAACAATCCCTATGTCCCAAGATGACACATGTTGCATAAATATGTGAACTTGAACAACTCTTAAGATCAAGGAGGGAAGCTTGAAATCATCAACTTACCCACAAGTGACCAAGGCCGATCGATCTCAGGATCCAAGGCAGGCTCCAAAATTTTCATGCGAGCCAAAATCTTGGAGGGTGGTTTTATCCACTACCACAGAACCCAAATTTTGATGTCCTTTGTAATTGTTACAGTTTCCCCATACCAACTTTGAGTGATGTATGTTTGAAGTTAAATGATAAGTAAAATGCATCAAGCGATAAGTAGAATGCATATAGTTAAAATATGGATAAGTAGAATTGATCCAAATGGAAATTGACATCAACCCACGGTATTCATCCACCCATGGAATTTACTCATGGTATTGTAAGTGGCATCCACCCATGGTATTGTAAGTGACATCCACCCATGCTATTCATTCACCTATGGTATTGCCCATGGTATTGTGACATCCACCCATGGTATTCATTTGCCCATAGAATTGACTCATGGTATTGTGACATCCACCCATGGTATTTATTCACCCATGAAATTGACCTGTGGTATTGTGACATCCACCCATGGTATTAATTCACCCATGGAATTGACCCGTGGTATTGTAACTGAAAAATACTATAAGTAACAAGTCACATTTTGTAAAAGGACAGATTGTCCACCACAATGTAGCCTTTATAGTGATTCTCTGTTTCAATAAAATGTTTCTTTATGGTTTTTTATTGGGCATTCTCCTATTTTTAAGCTAGCATTGCAACTATTCAGATCTTGGGGGCCTTCCCTCCAAGATCCATTTCAATCTTTAGATCTTGAGGGCCTCCCCCAAAGATCTGGATCAGTGGTATCATAGCAGGTTATGATTCCATGGGAATGAGGGTTTCATGCACATTTCAGTTTCAAATTTTT
>APFE031628277.1:0-12149 GCA_000404065.3 Pinus taeda | reverse complement strand
AGGCTGCTCATTTACTCTAGATTCGCTCATTGGCCTAGATCGGGGCGCATTCCTTGCAACACATCTATTGTTTAATCCTTTACCAGCACCTTTACTCCCACTGTTGCGACCTCCTTTGCTGCTCCCAACCATCCGACTGCTCCTTTTCTCATTCCACCTTTTGTTTGAGGTGTCCCCCTTCTGTTTACTCTGCGGGTAGCAGATCCTTGCTTTACGGATAGCCTCATCCATGGTCCTAGGATTGTCAAACTCAATCCTTTCCCTTATATATGAAGGTAAGCTACTCACAAACCTTTGGACCTTGGCTTTCTCCTCCTTGATGTAATGTACATAACGTAGCAGTGAGGTAAAGCGATTAATGAACTCATCCATTGTCTGTTGTCCCAATCTTAAATCATGGAATTCCCTTGCCTTTTCATCGTAAAAGCGTTCAGTCAGATACCTTTCTTTGAAGTATTTCTGAAACTTCTCCCAGGTAATGGTCCGTTCACTTACCCCTTTGACAATTTTGATTTCCTCCCACCACAAGGTTACCTTACCTTCTAACTGAAAAATAGATAATATTGCCTTTAGGTTATGATCATACTCGTACAACTGATAATATTTATTCATATTTATTAACCAAGCTTCAGCTTCTTCCTCCTGTTCGCCATCAAAATGCGGGGGTTTAATTTTTCGAAACTCTCCCTGCAGCTCCATTTTCTATCGTTTTGAAGTTTGATGTTTTGGTACATTATCAGAATGATCCTCCTTGCCTTCTGAAAGTTCAGGTTCCATCTGATAATTCTGTTCCTTTGTCATCCTCTTCTGTTCCGCACTCGGTTTGGATAGAGGGGGATTTTTCCTATCCGACAAACTCTTCAAAATTCTTTCTTGTTCAACTGTTAACCGCGCGTTGTCCTCTCGCAACCGTGCCATCTCATTCTTCAATTCCTCAACAGTTTTCAGGATTGCAAGGTTGGTACTTCGTGTTTCTGCACCCAATTGTACCCACAGTTCTGGATTCTCTTGAGGGTTACTGCCGGTTCCTTGCATTTTGTCTCTTTTCTGGCTTAACTGCTAGCTGTTGTAATTCTGTATTTCACCCCAAATAGCAGAACACAGTTAAGTACATTATTATCTTGCATATGTATGCATGGTGTACCCTTCTGCACAATGAAACATGTTCTACTTGAGGCCACAGTGTTGAAACTTGGCTCTGATACCAATTTGTCACACCTTTGTCCACTTATACATAATTTTTATTTTTTTTTAATGTATGCCTAACATAATAAGCAAGCACTACATTACTATTTCTTTGTCTTTATATGTGTACCTTTACTTTTAACGAGCAACCACATACGTTATATAATCTATTAACACATCATATATTTATTCAAATGGTAGCCTTTGCAATACATGAACCATACGGCATTATAATGTATTAATGTGTTAATGTGTTATCGAATGTGATTTGGGTGTAAGCCCTACCTCACGGCAAACCTAGCTATAAGTTTACCACAGTATCGTATGTTAATCTGGCACGGCCTTTGATGGTCCTGCCATAGCTTATACAGGTGCTAACTCACCCAAGCCTTTAAGACATTCGTCCTTACTGGGGCAGGTGGCATGGTCTGGCTCCTTTGGCCATGTGACACCTTGGAAACGGGGATCTCAGTCCTGACGTTTCTGGTTCCCGCCTTACTTCGATGGCTTGGATCTCATCCAGAGATCGGATGGTTAATATGTATTCTAGGGTTTGTTATGATATATAAACATCCGCCTACAGACTCGGGGTTCATTTTCGTGCTGGCCTTCTCGGCTCCGGTCCAGTGTTCCACCTCAGGTTTAATGTCACCAGCAACATTCTTTTACTCGGCAAACGATTCAGATGCTAAGAACTACTTTTCAACCGGTCATCTCAGGTATTGGTTCTTGATTACCAATTTCATAGTGTTTGTTAATCGTTCGGTTTATTTGAACAATGTCTTACTGGTTGATTTCTCTTGTTGCTATGGTATGCAGCCGCGTCCTGCAACCCTTCGGATGGAACAAGGGTGGCCTTTCACGGCGATTCAACCCTCTCCGTCACAGGTAAGTTGAGCTCATGTTACTTCGCCTGCATATCAGAACTCAAAGTCACCGGTCTGAAACTATGGTTTATGGTGGATGCAGATCGCCGCTCCTACGCGGGTTTCCTCATCTCATTCGCTGAGGTATTCTCTGTAGAGAACCCTCACGGTGCATCCTCATTGTCGTCTGGTCTTATCAGTAAATTTTTAGTTAAGTTATTGTTCAATGGAACCTGGGTTCTTTTACAAATGTTCATAATCTTCATTGTTATACAGTACTTTTTTAAGGCACACCCGATTTGGGTTGATACGACTGTTCTTAGATTTTGGTTGCGGATCTGGCCTCAGTGCTCAGATCCGGTAACAGTTCTTCTGCGGCTTGTATTCAAAGAATGTGTATAGTTAATTTCTCTTTCAGGGTTTACCCTTCGATGCTATATGTAATTTTAGATTCATATTATGATGAAACGGTCTAAGCCTCAGGGCAATTTTCGCATAGTCATAGTATTGTGAAATTGTTTAAGCCTTAGAGCAACTTTGCTTGGCATTTATATGATTCTGTTTCGAATTTCCTTAATCCTGATACAGAATATGGGGTTTATCTTATTATTGCGATTTCTGCTGGTTTACATGACTGCCGTAGCATAAATAATCTTAGATTACAATGCTAGCTTCAGACTCGCTCCATTTTTATTGTGCGTTCATCATCTTTGCTAATCTGCACGGCATGCATTCATAGGCTGTCTTCTATATTATTCTTTACTTTTCTCTTATGGAAATGCCGTTTCAACTGAGGTTTCTCTTTACGGCTACATGCACATCCTTGCTTGTATTTACAATGTATGGCCTGTTCGAGGTCGCATGCACAGGATTGTATTTATAAATGTAACCCTTTTTACAGTTACATGCATAGGATTATATAAATAAATTTAACCCTTTTCAGAGTTACATGCACAGGTTTATATAAATAAATGTAACCCTTTTCATAGTTACATGCACAGGTTTATATAATAAATGTAACCCTTTTCATAGTTACATACACAGGTTTATGTATATAAATGTAAATGTATATTTCTTCCCCTTTATCGTTCTAAAGAACTGGATTTTTGCTATCAGGTCCGCTTGTGACTTAAATACATGGGTTATGAGACACGAATGATTATTGTTCTCTGTCACGTAGTTTATCAATAAACTCTGTTTATTTAGAATATTTATCTATTCTGTTTCATGTCTTCAGCTAGTTATTCCTGATAACAGTAGGGTTGTTTATTCTTCTGCCACAGTGGCACCTGACTACGGTCGGTACACCTCTGTTCAAATTCAGAGGTCCTAACCCTCATTTCCGTCGACATACTACAACATTTAATGATTTCTTTCAAGTGATCACTATTGTTTTATTTTACTGTTAACCTTTCGGCTGTTAAACAGCGTTCTGGTTTTGCTAATAAGGGTATGTCAAGTCTGTTACACAATAACCAGATCTTGATTAACCTTTCTCTGTACCGATATTCAGTCTTGGCTAAATATCTAGGTATAGCTTGTTTAATGTGATGCTAGCTCAGACCCTGTCTGTTAATTGACAGTCTGTCCTTTAGCTCTAGGACTACACCTGTACATTTAGGTTAACATTGCGACAGTGTCTAGGAAAATGCAAGACATGTTTTCCTGTTCAACTACTGAAATTTTAATGCATAATTATTCTCAATCAGGGACTTCACAGTTTGGAACCGTACCTGGTTTGCCAGTATCAGGAATGGTTTTTTTCAAACAAAACAAGTCACCTGAGCTTTAATCCTGCTCGTCCACCCAGCCATGAGATCCATCCCTCAGACGAAATTCTCCCCCCGAGCCATCCTGCAGGCCTCAAGCCCTCTACAAGATTTGTGCACTCTCTGTGCCTGGTTATCTGGTCCTCACCAGACTTAACCACTTTTCTCTTTCTTTTTTTTCTTTTTCCTCTTCTTGGAAAAGAATCTCTTCTGTCTGTCCTCACATCACAGAACTTCCTCCCTCAGTCAGGACTTTTCCTGTTTTGGAGGGTATTTTCCTTCAGTTATCATAACTGATCTTTTTCTTTAAGATCCACCTCTTAGAGGCTGCCAACATTTCAAGAAATATTTAAATTACTTTAAAAAAAATAGTTTGTCACAGTTTTGTTTAAAACATAACAACAACTGTATTATTGTCTTTTACCACAGTAAACTTTCACATTTACATAGCTTGGGGTCATTACATCTCCCCCTCCTGTGATTGGACATCGTCCGGATGTCTATCACCCTTAAACAAATTTGGGTAAGCTTCTCTAAGGAGTTCCTCATCCTCCCAAGTGGCTTCTTCCGGCCCATAGTGCTGCCACTGCACTTTAGCTTGGAAAATAACCCGTTTCCGCAGCTGCACTTCTCTCCAGTCGAGAATGGTCAGTGGTTCGACCAGAACCTCGCCTTCCGGCTCGACCTGCAATCAGCAACAGATTTAGTTATTTTCTTGTTTCGGAACAAAGCTTATCTAGAATGACTAGATTAATTCTTACCCGAACATTCTGCCATTGAATCACATGTTTAGGATCGTAGACGTATTGTTTCAATACGGAAACGTGAAAAACATTGTGGATCCTAATATGGCTTGGTAGGGCGAGTTGATAAGCTACCGGCCCCACCCTAGCCAAGATTTGGAAAGGGCCAAAATAACGAGGTGCAAGTTTGGCACACCCGCTCCACTGCAAGGTACTCCTTCTGGGTTGGATTCTAACAAACACATGGTCCCCAACTTGAAATTCTTTGAACCTTCTCTTTCGATCAACAAAACTTTTATGTCTATCCTGAGCAGCTTTTAAGTTGGTACACACCCTTTTTACCGTTTCTTCCATTTCCTTGAGCATTTCAGGACCAATTCGTAACCTGTCCTCAGGTCCACCCCAACTTGAGGGTGTGCGGCACTTCTGCCCATACATGACCTCAAAAGGACTCAACTGTGTTGAGGAGTGATACCCATTGTTATATGCGAATTCGACCAGGTGGAGATATTCTTCCCATTGGGTTGGCTTCATCATAACACATGCTCTTAGCATGTCCTCCACAACCTGATTCACTCGCTCCGTTTGGCCATCTGTTTGGGGATGATAGGCTGTGCTAAAGTTCAACTGTGTTCCCAGTTCAACAAACAATGTCCTCCAAAAGGCTGATGTAAACTTAACATCACGATCTGAAATGATTACCTTCGGAAGTCCATGCAATTTGAATACATTTTGCATGAAAATATGAGCAATTTGCACAACCTTATATGTTGATTGCACAGGTATGAAGTGTGCTGCCTTACTCAACTTATCCACTACCACCCTAATGGAATCATTATTCTTCTTCGTTCGAGGCAATCCAGTTATAAAATCCATGGAGATAGTCTCCCATTTCCATTCCGGAATGGGTAGGGGTTGTAGCAGCCCTGCTGGATGCAAGTGCTCCGCCTTGATCTGCTAACATTCTAGACATCGTGCTAGATACTCAGCTACCTCCTTCTTCATTTTTGGCCAATAATATTCTCTTCGAAGAGCGGTAACCATTTTCTGGTATCCTGGATGCCCGGTGTAATGGCTGATGTGGAATTTGTCCAGAATCAACTTCTTAAGACTTTCTTCATTGGGTATATACAGCTTTTTATTAAAGTACAACATTCCGGCATCATCTAGTTCATACCCTTGTTGTATTTCCTTACCAGATAGTTGCTATATTTGCTGTTTAATTTGCTAATAAACAAAATCTTGTTCAGCCGCTGTTTTTATCTTTTCAAATAGAGTACTTTACCATTTACTGACTGAAATCTTGCACACGCACTATACCTTTCGCCTTAATTCATCCGCTACTCGGTTCTCCTTCCCTTTTAAATGCTTAATTTCAAAGTCGAACCCGCTTAAGAAGTCATCCCAACGAGCTTGTCTCGTATTTAAGGTGGGGTTGCTGAAATAGTTTGTTAGGCTGTGGTGGTCTGTTAGCAACAGAAATTTTCTGCCCAAGAGATAGTGTCGCCACATTTTCAGGGCATGAATGACAGCTACCAGCTCCAAGTCGTAAGCAGAGTATTTCTACTCATGTTCTTTCAGTTTCCTACATTCATATGCAATGACTCTTCCTTCTTGCATCAGCACTCCTCCCACACCTTCTTTACTTGCGTTTGTGCAGACCACGTAATCCTTATTAGGATCAGCTATACTCAATACAGGTGCGGTGGTGAGTAAGTGCTTGAGTTGTTCAAAGCTCTTCTGGCATTCTGAGGTCCACTTAAATACTTTTCCCTTCTTTTGTAAGGAGGTGATAGGGTATGCTACCCTCGAAAAGCCTTCAACAAATATTCTATAATAACCCGCTAACCCCATAAAGGACCTAATATCTGCCACGTCCTTTGGTATGGGCCACTCCATTATAGTTCTGATTTTCTCAGGATCTACTGTGATTCCTTCATTTGTGATTACGTGGCCTAAGTATTGTATCTCCTCCTTGAAGAAATCACACTTACTAAACTTTGCATATAATTGATGTTCTCGCAAAGTTTGCAACACCAATCTGAGGTGTTCCTCGTGCTCCTTTCTTGATCGGGAGTAGATCAGAATGTCATCTATGAATATCAACACAAACATGTCTAAGAACCTGTGAAATACACTGTTCATCAAACACATGAAGGTAGCAGGTGCATTGGTCAGACCAAAAGGTAGCACCACGAATTCATAATGCCCATACCGCGTTCTGAAAGCGGTCTTAGCGATATCCTCCTCTTTAATTCTGATCTGATGGTAACCAGATCGCAGATTGATTTTAGAAAATACCGTCGCTCCCTTCACCTGATCAAAAAGTTCGTCAATCCTAGGCAAAGGATATTTATTTTTGATCGTGAGCTTATTCAGCTGACGATAATCAATGCACATCCGAAAAGTTCCATCTTTCTTTTTGACAAACAGCATTGGGGCTCCCTAGGGTGATACACTGGGATGGATGTAATTTTTATCTAACAGCTCCTGCAATTGCATTTTTAATTCTGTTAGTTCTGGTACACTCATGCGGTATGGTGCCCGTGATACGGGTGCTGCCCCTGGAATCAGCTCAATGGTGAAATCCACATCTCTCTTAGGTGGTAATCCCGGTACTTCCTCGGGAAAAACATCTACAAATTCCTATACCACTGGAATGCTACCCAGCATAGCAGTTTTATCCTTCTGATTTGCGTAACCCACCTGAATAGCGTAGATTTGACATTTCTTCTTGATGCACTTAGCTAGCTGAGATGCTGTAATGGGTCGAATCTGTACAGGATGTCTGATTCCTTGTAACTCCTGCTGCTCTCCACGGTCATCCTTATAGTAGATGGTTTTGGTCTTGCAATTCACTAAGGACCAGTGTTTTTCCAGCCAGTCCATCCCAATCAGGATATCGTATGAACCCAACGGTAGTACATTTAAATCTGCCACTATTGGCTGTCCTGCTATGGTTAAGGAACAATTATTTACTTTGGCCAAGACTCGTCTCTTGGCTCCTGTAGCTAATTGGACCAGCCATGGGTTCCTGAACTTTTCAGCTTGTAGTTTACATTGTTCTACTATTTTTGGGCTAACATAACTTAAAGTAGCTCTTGGATCAATAAGAACAACTATAGAAAGATTTGAGATTTTACCTTCGAATTCAACCATAGATGGTTGATACTCCGCTTGTCGACCTTCCAAAGCTGCATTAATTCTGGGTACACTGCGTGCCACGTCCCCGACAGTCAATGCCTCATGAATTTGGGATATCTGGTCTGTCCCCTTTCGCTGTGGGCAGTTTTTAACATAGTGAGGTCCTCCACAACCCCAGCATTGAACTGGAGGTCTGGTCATCCCCTCACCTTCTGGTCTAACAGGCTGCTCATTTACTCTAGATTCGCTCATTGGCCTAGATCGGGGTGCATTCCTTGCAACAGATCTACTGTTTAATCCTTTACCAGCACCTTTACTCCCACTGTTGCGACCTCCTTTGCTGCTCCCAACCATCCGACTGCTCCTTTTCTCATTCCACCTTTTGTTTGAGGTGTCCCCCTTTTGTTTACTCTACTGGTAGCAAATCCTTGCTTTACGGATAGCCTCATCCATGGTCCTAGGATTGTCAAACTCAATCCTTTCCCTTATATATGAAGGTAAGCTACTCACAAACCTTTGGACCTTGGCTTTCTCCTCCTTGATGTAAGGTACATAACGTAGCAGTGAGGTAAAGCGATTAATGAACTCGTCCATTGTCTGTTGTCCCAATCTTAAATCATGGAATTCCCTTGCCTTTTCATCGTAAAAGTGTTCAGACAGATACCTTTCTTTGAAGTATTTCCGAAACTTCTCCTAGGTAATGGTCCGTTCACTTACCCCTTTGACAATCTTGGTTTCCTCCCACCACAAGGTTGCCTTACCTTGTAACTAGAAAATAGCTAATCTTGCCTTCAGGTTATGATCATACTCGTACAACTGAAAATATTTATTCATGTTTATTAACCAAGCTTCAACTGCTTCCTCTTGTTCGCCATCAAAATGCGGGGGTTTAATTTTTCGAAACTCTCCCTGCAGCTCCATTTTCAGTCGTTTTGAAGTTTGTTGTTCTGGTACATTATCAGAATGATCCTCCTTGCCTTCTGAAAGTTCAGGTTCCATCTGATAATTTTGTTCCTCTGTCATCCTCTGTTGTTCCGCACCGGGGTTGGATAGAGGGGGATTTTTCCTATCCGACAAACTCTTCAAAATTCTTTCTTGTTCAACTGTTCACCGCGCGATGTCCTCTCGCAACCGTGCCATCTCATTCTTCAATTCCTGGACAATTTCCAGGATTGCAAGGTTGGTACTTCGTGTTTCTGCACCCAATTGTACCCACAGTTCTGGATTCTCTTGAGGGTTATTGCCGGTTCCTTGCATTTTGTCTCTTTTCTGGCTTAACTGCTAGCTATTGTTATTCTGTATTTCACCCTGAATAGAAGAACACAGTTAAGTACATTGTTATATTGCATATGTATGCATGGTGTACCCTTCTGCATAATGAAACATGTTCTACTTGAGGCCACAGTGTTGAAACTGGGCTCTGATACCAATTTGTCACACCTTTGTCCACTTATACATAATTTTTTTTTTTTAATGTATGCCTAACATAATAAGCAAGCACTACATTACTATTTCTTTGTCTTTAAATGTGTACCTTTACTTTTAACGAGCAACCACATACGTTATATAATCTATTAACACATCATATGTTTATTCAAATGGTAGCCTTTGCAATACATGAACCATACGGCATTATAATGTATTAATGTGTTAATGTGTTATCGAATGTGATTTGGGTGTAAGCCCTACCTCACGGCAAACCTAGCTATAAGTTTACCACAGTATCGTATGTTAATCTGGCGCGGCCTTTGATGGTCCTGCCGCAGCTTATACAGGTGCCAACTCACGCAAGCCTTTAAGACATTCATCCTTACTGGGGCAGGTGGCATGGTCTGGCTCCTTTGGCCATGTGACACCTTGGAAACAGGGATCTCAGTCCTGACGCTTCTGGTTCCCGCCTTACTTCGACGGCTTGGATCTCATCCAGAGATCAGATGGTTAATATGTATTCTAGGGTTTGTTATGATATATAAACATCCGCCTACAGTCTCGGGGTCATTTTCGTGCTGGCCTTCTCGGCTCCGGTCCAGTGTTCCACCTCAGGTTTAATGTCACCAGCAACATTATTTTACTCAGCAAACGATTCAGATGCTAAGAACTGCTTGTCAATCGGTCATCTCAGGTACTGGTTCTTGATTACCAATTTCATAGTGTTTGTTAATCGTTCGGTTTATTTGAACAATGTCTTACTGGTTGATTTCTCTTGTTGCTATGGTATGCAGCCACGTCCTGCAACCCTTCGGATGGAACAAGGGTGGCCTTTCACAGCGATTCAACCATCTCCGTCACAGGTAAGTTGAAGCTCATGTTACTTTGCCTGCATATCAGAACTCAAAGTCACCGGTCTGAAACTATGGTTTATGGTGGATGCAGACCGCCGCTCCTACGCGGGTTTCCTCATCTCATTCGCTGAGGTATTCTCTGTAGAGAACCCTCACGGTGCATCCTCATTGCCGTCTGGTCTTATCAGTAAATTTTTAGTTAAGTTATTGTTCAATGGAACCTGGGTTCTTTTACAAATGTTCATAATCTTCATTGTTATACAGTACTGTTTTAAGGCACACCCGATTTGGGTTGATACGACTGTTCTTAGATTTTGGTTGCGGATCTGGCCTCAGCGCTCAGATCCGGCAACAGTTCTTCTGCGGCTTGTATTCAAACAATGTGTATAGTTAATTTCTCTTTCAGGGTTTACCCTTCGATGCTATATGTAATTTTAGATTCATATTATGATGAAACGGTCTAAGCCTCAGGGCAATTTTCGCATAGTCATAGTATTGTGAAATTGTTTAAGCCTTAGAGCAACTTTGCTTGGCATTTATATGATTCTGTTTCGAATTTCCTTAATCCTGATACAGAATATGGGGTTTATCTTATTATTGCGATTTCTGCTGGTTTACATGACTGCCGTAGCATAAATAATCTTAGATTACAATGCTAGCTTCAGACTCGCTCCATTTTTATTGTGCGTTCATCATCTTTGCTAATCTGCACGGCATGCATTCATAGGCTGTCTTCTATATTATTCTTTACTTTTCTCTTATGGAAATTCCGTTTCAACCGAGGTTTCTCTTTACGTCTACATGCACAGCCTTGCTTGTATTTACAATGTATGGCCCGTTCGAGGTCGCATGCACAGGATTGTATTTATAAATGTAACCCTTTTTACAGTTACATGCATAGGATTATATAAATAAATGTAACCCTTTTCACAATTACATGCACAGGTTTATATAAATAAATGTAACCCTTTTCACAGTTACATGCACAGGTTTATATAATAAATATAACCCTTTTCATAGTTACATACACAGGTTTATGTATATAAATGTAAATGTATATTTCTTTCCCTTTATCGTTCTAAAGAACTGGATTTTTGCTATCAGGTCTGCTTGACTTAAATACATGGGTTATGAGACACGAATGATTATTGTTCTCTGTCACGTAGTTTATCAATAAACTCTGTTTATTTAGAATATTTATCTATTCTGTTTCATATCTTCAGCTAGTTATTCCTGATAACAGTAGGGTTGTTTATTCTTCTGCCACAGCGGCACCTGACTACGGTCGGTACACCTCTGTTCAAATTCAGAGGTCCTAACCCTCATTTCCGTCGACATACTACAACATTTAATGATTTCTTTCAAGTGCTCACTATTGTTTTGTTTTACTGTTAACCTTTCGGCTGTTAAACAACGTTCTGGTTTTGCTAATAAGGGTATGTCAAGTCTGTTACACAATAACCAGATCTTGATTAACCTTTCTCTGTACCGATATTCAGTCTTGGCTAAATATCTAGGTATAGCTTGTTTAATGTGATGCTAGCTCAGACCCTGTCTATTAATTGACAGTCTGTCCTTTAGCTCTAGGACTACACCTGTACATTTAGGATAACATTGCGACAGTGTCTAGGAAAATGCAAGACATGTTTTCCTGTTCAACTACTGAAATTTTAATGCATAATTATTCTCAATCAGGGACTTCACAGTTTGGAACCGTACCTGGTTTGCCAGTATCAGGAATGGTTTTTCAAACAAAACAAGTCACCTGAGCTTTAATCCTGCTCATCCACCCAGCCATGAGATCCATCCCTCAGACGAAATTCTCCCCCCGAGCCATCCTGCAGGCCTCAAGCCCTCTACAAGATTTGTGCACTCTCTGTGCCTGGTTATCTGGTCCTAACCAGACTTAACCACTTTTCTTTTTTCTTTTTCTTTTTTTCCTCTTCTTGGAAAAGAATCTCTTCTGTCTGTCCTCACAGCACAGAACTTCCTCCCTCAGTCAGGACTTTTCCTGTTTTGGAGGGTATTTTCCTTCAGTTATCATAACTGATCTTTTCTTTAAGATCCACCTCTTAGAGGCTGCCAGCATCTCAAGAAATATTTAAATTACTTTAAAAAAAAAATAGTTTGTCACAGTTTTGTTTAAAACATAACAACAAC
>APFE031628269.1:0-12178 GCA_000404065.3 Pinus taeda | reverse complement strand
GACTGAGCTTAAATATTCGCATGTGGAGAAATTGGCCTTGGCAACTGTTCAAGCTGTCCAAATATTTTGTCACTGCATCTTATTCCGCAAAACCATGATAATTTCTGACTGCAACCCTATGACGTATATTTTGACCAAACAATTGCTAGGGGGCAAGTATTCCAAATGGATAGTTATCTTGTAGGAATTTGACTTGGAATTTGAAAAATCCAAGGAAAAGAAATCTTTTTTTTAGCAAAATTGATGTGTGATTTCCCGCATATTGATACTGAAAATGTGGCGAAAGAACCCATTGCAGATGAATCCTTGTTTCTTATCAGTACTCTTGATCCATGGTATGGAGATATAATTGTTTATCTCCAAACCCAATCTTTTCGGCCTAAAATCTCATGATATCAGCGAAGGAAAATACGTTTCCAATCCCAACAAGACAATATTATTGGAGATACACTCTATCATCGTGGGGCGGATTCTGTTTTCTAACATTGTCTAACTCATGAAGAAGCTGAAAAGGTTGTGAATGACTGTCACTTTGAAGCATGTGGCGGTCATATGTCTGGGTATGCCACAACCCAAAAGATATTGCGAGCTAGTTATTTCTGGCCATCCTTATTTAAAGATTGTATCTATGCAGTCCAGAAATGCCACAATTGTCAAATTTTTGATCGTAAGATGCATGCTCCACCTGCTCCTCTCCACCCTATAATTGTCATCAATCCTTTCGCAAAGTGGGGTATGGACTTTATTACATGTAACCCTCACTCGGTCGGGGGGCATGTGTATATCACCCTTGCGGTAGATTATTTTACTAAGTGGGCCGAGGCGATGCCTACATTTTTGGCAGATGGAAAAACTGCTGCAATTTTCATTTTCAATCATATAATTACTAGATTCAGTGTTCCTCAAGCTATTATTACTGATCATGGAAGTCATTTTCGAAACATCATGATGATTGAACTAACAGATCAACTTGAACTGTGTCACGATAGTTCTACTCCTTATTACCCACAGTGTAATGGTTTGGTTGAAGCAATCAATAAAGTTCTAGTCACTATGATCCAACGAATCATTGGTATTCATAGGTCAAATTGGCATAACATGTTATTTTCAGCACTTTGGGCATCCGAACCTCAGTAAAAACATCAACTGGTTTCACTCATTTTCAAGTAGTTTATGGGTTGGAAGCAGTGTTACCCATTGAATGCAAAATTCTGTGATTGCAAATAGCCATAGAATTACTCCCAGCCACTTCCGAAGAGGAGAAATGTTTGTTGTACTTAGCTCAGCTAGATGAGAATCGACGTGATGCTGCATTAGCAATCGAGACTCATGCCAAACGAATAAAAGTTCAGTACGACTGAAATGTTACACCTCATAATTTTTCGAAAGGAGACCTAGTTTTACTATACGATCAAGAAAACGATAAGCTAGGGGCTGGAAAATTTGTACGTATGTGGCATGGTCCTTATGTTGTTAAGCGGAAGCTGGCAAAAGGGGCCTATGAATTGATAGATTTTGATGGTGTCCCTTTGGGTAAACCCATAAATGCGCTTTACCCGAAAAGATATTATGCTTAAATTTTGGTGTGGAGATTTTTGTTAGAATAGTTTCTTTCTAGTTGGTGTGTTTTATATTAGAAAGTGTGCCTAGTTTAGAGAGTGTTTTTATCATTATTTATGCTTATCTTGATTTTACTCTTGATATTGCAGATGTCGACGTCTCTTCAAACATACATTGGTTTTGTTGATGGTGCTCGTCATAGTACACGGAACATTTCTTCTGCAGCTTGGGTTATCTATTCACCCTCTGATGAGTTAGTATCTATGCATGGGGTAAGCCTCAGTCAAACAACGAATAACATTACATAGTATAGTGCAGTGATTGAGTCATTATCTGAATCCATATCATTTGGGATTCGGAGTTTGATTGTTAGGTTAGATTCTGAAGTCATTGAATTACAGCTTAACAGGTTTATGCCATTAGAAATCCAGTATTATTAAGATTTTTTTTGAGAGTTCGTCTCTTGGAACATGAATTTGACTACATTGAATATCAGTATATTCCAAGATATTTAAATACATTAGCATATGCAGTTGCTTCTAGAATGTTAAATAGACATTTGCAATAATCAAGACAGTAAATTTAAAAACATTCCACAACATGTTATACAAGATAGCCAGTAATAGTGATATATCATAGCATAGAAGTGTGTCAAATATACATCATATTCGATCATAGGTTGAAAAACACCTTATGATCGGCAAAAATGATAGTACAAAAAGACATAAAATGGCGTATGAGTCTACAAAAGCGATCATCCTATCCCTAATGATGATCATGATAAGAAACCACTGCTCGGGCCACCCTACAAAGGAACCTCCTAAAAGGTCTTGGGACCCCAATCACATAGCACTATAACCTAGGTGGAATATCATCTATACTAGTCTCTGGAATATCTACTGTCAAATGCTCTAGATGATTCTCCAATTCGGTCAGGGTCTCTGTTGATTGGTCCTATGGGGCCGGTACTGCTGCAGCTGGGTGTCTTCTCTCATAGGGCTGGAGAGCGGCTGGTCGCCGTGGACCCACATCTGCATTTAAAACTTTTTACTGACAGTTTTGGATGATTTAAAAAGCAAAAAAAAAATCAATTTAAAATTTAGAAAGTGTTGAAAATGATTTTTACCTGAATCATCCCATTGCTCTCCCAATGGAAGAGCCATGTCTGGGTCACCACGATAATCCATCCCAGCATATGGAAAATCCTGAATCACGAAAATTTGGTTCCTCAACCAACGAAAATACTCAGGTGGAAATCAGACAACCTCTGAACCCTCCTCAGGATGACGGGCCATCACTACAACCCAACGCATAATCCTAGGCTCTCGGGGAAGTCCAGCCTCAATGGAAAGCTGTTGTGGGACCAACATAGGGACCCTCTCTAGACCAAAGCTCACAACCAAGAAACCATATCCAAAGTTTTTTAGTTGTCCATTCTTTGCTCTAGTCAATTGGCCTTTTACATTCGCTAACACAGCCTCGCACCAGTTGAAGATGGTGCCTCGATAACAGTCTATTGCCATTCGCATTTGGGATCTGGTAGCTACATGCAATGCTGCACTACCGCATAGTCTAGTGATACTAAATGAAATCACTTTAAGTTCAGGATGGGAGATAGTTTTAATATCTATCCATTTGTCCTCTGTTTGGTCATTGCAAAACTCTATTCGGAGACTAGCGACAGACTAGCCACTTGGCCTAGTCCCAAATAGAGATAAGCATTCACCTCTCTTGGGAAAACCAGTCAAGGAATAAATGTCCTCTAGCTCGATTTTGAGCCGGTGGCCACCAATCATGAAACACTGGTCCTGTGTGCTCCACCTGTCTACCAGCCATTGCAGGAAGTCTACTTGAGCCCTCATGCCGGGTATGGCCCAGAATTTAAATAGTCTGCATGCTTTTAATGCTGGTATTGTAGGTGGATGAATTAATCTGGCAAGGTACACATCTTCATGCTCGTGTTCCTGCCAAATGAGCATTTTGTATATCCTACATTGCAAAAAAGGCATATTAGAACAATTTAGTTCAAAATTTTTGGGCGGAAATGGAAAAATTTGAAATTTTAAAACTTATTTCGTGGGGTCCGAAACCGCTAGTTAGGGACAGTGCATAGGTCTGCAGTCGTCCTTAGGAACAAGTGCGGGACCCCGACTTTTTCCTTTGTAGAAAAAAGTCGGGGTCCGCAGGGGCCGCATGTTGCACCTGCAGACCCCTGCGAGTGGTTTTTTTAACAAAATTTTCCTTAAAAATCAATTTTGAAGCTATAAAATGAAAATTAAACGGTTGAAATGCAAGATAGGAATGATGTGTATTACCTGGAGCTGACTGTTTTCGATTCCTACGGTCGAATTTTCCGCAATCTTCACAAGAATTTTCTTCCCAAAAACTCTTACTTCTCACTCTAAAGTCAAACGGTAAAAATGAATTTACAAAAGTGCTTTTTATAAGCTTTTTTGAATAAATGAATTTTAATTTGTTTGTTTTTCACTTTAAAAAGGTAACTTTTCATGCATTTTCATTTTAAACAGGTATGAGTAATGTTTTGAGTTTTTGCGCAGAATATTGGATTTTCAAGGAGAATTGATCATTTTCAACAAGGAGCATACTTTTTCAATTTTTTGGACTCCTCCAAAATTTACGAAAAAGCGAAACTTTGGAGTCATATTTAAGCTCTTTTCTTACTCTTAAAATATGAAAAGATTGTCGAGTTTTTTCTTTTAAACTCGTTAAAATGGAATTAAAAGGGCGGTCCACTTACAACTCTTTTCTGACCGTATAAACATGAAAAGATGACCAGAATTTTGTCATTTCAAGTTCAATATTGGTTATAAAATGACGTTTTTTCGATCACTTTTTTACTTTTTCAGATTGGAGTCACTAATGATGAAAAGTACTCCTTGATTGTAATGGTCAAGTGGTTCTCTCAAGTATTATTTTATACTTTTTTGGGCTTGGGGGACAAATTTATGAAAAATGACAACCATGGAGTTTTCTTAAGTTTTTCTTCTGACTCCCTAAAAGTGAAAAACGCCAAGTTTCTCCTATACTAGACTCATTAAAATTCAACAGTAAAGGACCTGTTCAATTTTAAACAGGAACAAACCACTCCTTCTTAGGGTTTGAATTTTAAAAATAAGTTGGATTCATCCGAAGGATGAGCTTATAATCAAGCAAATGTTATCCTCCTCAAGCTTGTAAAAAATAAAGAGGTACTTGGCAGAAATGGTGGGGGAAAAGAGAGAAAAATGAACATATTTGTTATACTTTGTGTTTTACAAAAGCAGTTAACCACTCTTGGACACGACACTTTTTGTTCACCTGGGTTGGGAAATCCTTTGCCTAACAGTTAATCAAACCATATTGAAAGTCTTCAGCCGGATTATGGGTATTAGCTTTGGGTCAATTGTCGCCAAACCATTTGTAGTGTTGTTATGTGTTCAAGAGGTCAGTTCAAATAAACCATTCATTTGCAAAATATCTGTCATCCATTTTGACCATCCCTGAGTTAGTCCTTGCCAAATATATTTCTTCAAAACTTGATCTATGATTTCGTGTTGTGGGCTTGCCTACGACAGATCGCTTTCTATCGACTCCAACTCATTATCTAGAAAGATGATCTAGAAATCGTTAGTACCTTAGAATCTACATGCCCTAATGGTAGGTTTCTCGCCTTCGACGACAGGTTGCATCATTGACCTTCGATCAAAGGATTCTATGACGTGTTCAACATCAACTCATTTATTCACATTTCATGGATTGTACAAAGTACTTTGAGAGCCATTGACATTACTGGTGGTTTCTCTCACACTTGTTAACAGTTCACATCATTGACTGGTAATCAAGTGGTTTCTACCATGTTCGACTTCAACACATTCATTCACATGGATAGAATCGTATTATTTCAGGAAGCAGAAATCAATACCCTGGATCTAGTTTCTACCATCCAGGCTGCGAGGAATTTTGTTATTCATTATACAGTGGACTATTCATAAACAGATGGCTGCACCCATACTATGTCTAAATATGTCTATAATTGTGATGTATTACAAAATCATTCCTGTATCAGAGTAGTTTAGTTAGTTTTCTAGTCAGTTTTTATCTGAGTATGGGAATGCCTACCTCAACAATGATATGTTCACATATATATATTTTGCATTGAATGTTTTTACAGGTTCTGAGTGGGGTGTCCACAGGATGATCCTTGAAATGATAAAGTACTTCACTCTTCTTAGATGACAAATGCTATCCTCATCTACAGGGGTAATTTTAGGGGCGAATAATCGCCCAAAGGCGAAATTTAAGGATTTTTATATTTTAATGGGGCGAATTTTTAATTAAAATAATAAAAACTTTTTTTATATAATTAGCCCTCATTTTATTTAAAAATTAATTAATTTATTTTTTTATTTTCGCCCATGGCGGATAAACTAACCGAATCGTATTTTCTTAAAATCGCCCCATTTTGATATTTGCTTCTGGTTTGGGAGATCAAAATCGCCATTTCTGATTTATGGTTTGGTTTTTCTGGTTTGGTAGTGAAATTGTGAGGATCAATTTGGTCTTGGAAGGTTAAATTTTTTTTGAAATGGAGGGCAGAGCTTAATTTTTTTCCAAATGGAGGGTGGCTCCCTATTTTCACGGATTCAGCCCGCTGTTTTCATGAATTCCGGATTCATGGTGTATATGGCTCTCGGCTCCCTGTTTTCATGAATTCATCATGTATAAAATTGTTTTGAAATAGGATTTTTGATCATAGTTCACAAATCTTAATTTTCTATTTAGCAGCAGCAGTTTCGGTGCGATATTCTTGCATTTTCAATCCACTTATTCTTCTCTTGTTTTGGTATCCATGGTTTCTTGGATTTGAACGGCTCATGCCACTACAGCAGCAACAACAGTCGGTACTTGACAAAATTGTTGGCTGAGCGCGAGAAATTAAGCCCCTTTATGCGGGTCCTGCCCATCTGTAGCCGACTTTTGAATCAGGGTAAGTTGGCTTCATATTTCTTGTTTTTCTTCAAGTTTGAAGTACAGGAGAAGATAGTTGCTGAGTATGATACGGATTATCAGTTGTTTTGGAAGGCCAAATTAGGTGGATTCATGCCTCCTGCAGTTGGAACAGGGGTGTTCCGTTGGTTTGGAAGCACATATAAGCTATACCCCAAGATGCACACGCGTTCACATATAGCACTGTTTGACCAGCGTTCGACAGAGCTTTTCACTGGCAAATAGAAGAGGTGCACGGGCGTTCGGATAGATACAACATTCACCAACGTTCGATAACCCAAACTTGTCAGATATTCTTACTTATACCATTATACAACTATCTGATCTTGTCACGCCGGTCGTGGTTGCAAGAGACCATGAATTTTTTTTAATGGTTGGATATCAAATTTTGTGAAAGATTCTCTCCATTTGACTATTACCCCACAAGCAAAAGAGAATAACTAAAGCTGAACAAACATGTAGAAGTATTATTATGCTGATTTGCATTTCATATTTTGGAAAGAAGATTTGGCTTCAAAATTAACCTGAATGGTATCTTGACTTTTCAAGAAATGGTCCATTCTGATTGTGGCCGAGGCCTTGTACCGTGGTGGAAGTATTGAGGAAGTGATGACTGATAATGACCTCTTTACATCTGATAGAAAAGTTGAGCACAGATCATAGTATTCAACACGTGAGTGCGTTTCAACATATGAGATTTTTTAAGGTATGCTCAATTGTATTGAATGTTGCTTTATTTTGCTGCCAAGTTTATCCATGATGACTGTTTTTATATACAACACTGGAGCTGCTCTTAGTATGCATAATATTTGAGTAGACCATGTCAGGCATTGCAAAAATTTTCTTTTCTCTTAATTTTACCCATGGCTGAATCTCTGCTTCCACTCATTCTGCTATGTTTTTCAGAGCATGCAATGGATTTTTCATATTTAACATTATCTTGCCATTTACCCCGGTCATTTGGAGTCTGGACTTTGATAAACCACTGACAATACGTTTTTAACAAGCAAAGTGGCCTACATTATTGAACCATTCGAGGAATGATCCAAGATATTTAGCAGCAGTGGATTTCTCCTCTCAGAAATTTTAAATATCCCTACGGTTGATGTTAATGGCATCTCCGAAAACACTGTCGTAAGGATTCTCTCAATTTGTATTGGTGTTTTTGAACAATATCCCGCCAATCCCAAGGTTTTGTTCTCCAATTTCCAGAAGATTTCAATGCAAATTCTTTCTTATACAAGTTAGAATTAGTGGCTTGCTTGGTTACGAATTTCTTTCATCAAAAGGTTCAATGATGCACACACTTTAAGCCATGACTTCACTGCCCTTGAATGTGCAGAGGTGGTCTGCTCATGTTTGGCAGATGCCTCCCAGGATCATCTAGCTAGGTCCTCTCAGGCATGGGTACTTTTCAGGGCCCAGACAATATCGTTAGATAGTGTATTGGATCATTCTTAGTGATTGATTCCATGGTAGATACTTCTTTTTACCATTTTCCTCTTCATCATGTCTTTTGTAACTCTAGTTAATCTCTTGCACTCTATCCTCTTTCCACTTTTTTGATCTCATATTTAGTTCATGTTCTCTTGTTTGATCCTGTTATATTTTGTTTTATGCTTTTGGGGTAGCATAGGGTGCCCCTACATATTGGCATCACTGGTTGTACTTATTAGTCCCGTTTACCTATATGTCAAGCTCTATTTAGACTTAAAATAAAATTATCTTGTCTTATCTACAATTCCCCCAATTTTATTAGTGACATCAGTGCAGTTACCCAAGATCCATTTTGAGAGACAAATTCCTTCACGTCTTATTTCATCAAACTATGGATTAGCCACAGACCCAGAAACTTCAAATAACCATATTGGTTTGTGAGGCAGTAACCTTGCTACATATTTTTGGATAACAATATGAAACATCCTTATTTAGGACATATGATTATCAAATTTATCATGTGCAAATTTTTCTTTGCGTAGATGGGACAATTTTTCAAATCCATATATAACATAACTGAGTATCAAAAACCATGAGTGGAAGAGAATGTGCCATCAAATTTTCATGCCTCTGCATATGTGATGAGTTTATCAATAAGGCAATTGCCTCTTCAACTGTTATGTCCGAGTACTTGAACTTGCTCTGTCAACGGAAAAACAGTGACCTCACTCTTCATTTCATTTATGCGCAAAAGATTATATTCCAGCATGAACATCCAAACATCACTGTATTGTAGTGCACTTGGATCATAATTGCCTATTGAATTTCATGACTTCTAATCAATCTTTTAGATTTTTCCAACAAGAATACTTCTTAGAATGAAGCAATCTTTCTTTAGCCTGATAATGTGACTTAGTCTGAGGTTTTTCCTGACCCTCCAAATTTAGCAATACAATTTTGATTTCGAGGGCATTAGTCAATATTCTCTTTCTAAGACCTTTTTGCAAACAAAATACAACAAAGGACAACTTTGCTGACTTTTCTATTTACTGAGGCACTGAGGTACTTTGAACAGGACTGACTAAGGCACTTCAAGCTTTTAACAAATGGACTAAGACGCTTAGAACTTAGGGCTTCGACTCTCTTCCTTCTAGCCTTGTCCTGCATTGTGATTTCTTCATGAGATAATATTTCAGCTGGTTTGTCATAAGATTAGGCTTCCTTTTGATCATAGAACAGAGATTCTCGGCCTCTTCTAGGCCTGCAACTTCCTTCATCAAATTTGTCTACAACACAGGGTTTAAGTGGTACTCAATTCTTTATATGTCCTAAGGCCTTTTGGCCCTCCTGCACCTAGGGCTGAGGCTATTTGGCCCTAATCTGGGGCATTCAATCTCAGACAGGATTGCATGAAAAGGCTATAGAGAGAACAAACCCTAGTGGAATGACTTGCAACAAGTTGGCTTCTTCAAGGCTGTTCTTTTACCATAGCTCTAATACCATGTTGATTTTTGATAGGTCTTCTAAATTGATAATTAATTCTAATGATTTAATCATTTTCACATTCATCATTAAGCAACTATACAGAATACATCAATAGTAGTAACATTTATGACAGTAGGATCATAAAGAGACAGTCAAACAAGAAACACAAATATTTACCCTGGGAAAAACTACATGGGGGAAAACCCAACAATAATTTTTCTTAAAGAAATCATTCAATTTAGCAGGAGATACAATTTGAACTTCCAGTAAAAAACAAAGTCAAACTGACTTAAAATATACCCAGGTCAAACGTGGTCAATCAAAGACATATTCGGCCTCCTAAAATCCCGTCCTCCTGAAATTTCAGCCTTCTACCTCGAAAATCGGTCTGTTTCTGCCTCAGGGAATTTTCAGTCTACTCAAAGATGGTCCACCCAGATTTGTTATGCCCAAAAACTTGACTTGCTCTTTCACTTTGATCCATCCTTATCTCATGTCTAAGTTTATTTAAAGGAGCAATACAAAAGCAGAAATCTTCCAAGCTGTAGGTAATGAGATAAAAACTAGTAAACAGTTCAGACATGTAGAGCCCATGCCTCCAGGATGACCATTTAATGTTATGAGGTTTGCTGTGAATAACCTGGGAGCCTACCTAAACATATTCACTGGTGCTCAAGACCAAAAGGCGATTTTTGTTAGCAACAAGCTACCAATGTCTCTAGAGTGAACTCTGTTCTATGGTCTACTGTAAATAACTTGGGAAACTACCTAACCTGATTAACTGGTGCTTAAGACCAAGAAGTCATTTTTCGAGAAAGAAGGCAGTATTGAAGATTTTGTTACGAGATATTAGGTGGTAATATATCCTTTCTCTACCATGTTAACTCTCTTGTCAGGGATGCCTTCAACAATGCATCTCATTGAATAATCATGCATCAACAACCAGGTGAGTTGTACATAATTTTTACACAATGACAGAAGATAAGTCTCAAATGCTATGTCTTCTATGGCATGATATGGTTTGCTAGGGCCTAGTAACATGAATCCTTTATCTCTAAAGGAAGAACCCTTAAGAAAAAGAGACACGGTTAACCTTCAAATAAAACAGATGCCATTAGGAGCTTTTTAACTCTTGAAATGTGTTACACTGTTACACCCAAGCTATTGCATGAAAGAGGGGAAAGCACAGTGATGAACTAAAAGTAGCTAATATGGTATTTAAAAATAAATAAATAATGTTTTGGTAAAGGAGAAATAGGTCCAATTGAATTATGAAAATCGGTGTATTGAAAGCCAATTGGCTGAGACTGGTTTTGGCCATTTTCAGTTGAAACCAGTTGCTCAAACCCTTTTTGTTTTTCACTAATCAAAACTGGACGATCATAGTTTTTTTCCTCTTCATAAATATATACAAGATGAAGACAATTGCAAATTGATTAATTTTACAGATCCTTCTTTGAAAGTGACTTCAATTTTTTTTAATATAATGGAGTATTTTGATAAGCACCAGGATAATCAACCTGAAAATATCTTTAGCAAGAAGCCAAGCATAATTTGAATATTTTTCTTAACTAGAACATATAAGGGTTCCCCTACATATTGGCATCACGGTTTGTACTTCGTAGTCCCATTTACCTATCTGTCAGGCTTTATTTAGACTTAAATAAAATTATCTTGCCTTATCTACATTGTTTCTCAGCCTTATATCTTATGCTACAAAAATAGATAAAGCTTTGTAATAAAGGCAGGACAACCTTTAAATCTGAGTCTTGACTTGCAGCATCCTACAAGTTGGTCAGGCTTAAATTTTTTTGTTGGCAGGTATTGCACGATGACACTATATCTATAAAATATATTTCTTCTGTACTGACTGTATTGCCTAGAATATTTTGGTCATTGAAGTTGCGGGTTGGCATGCTCTAATAGCCCACTTGGAGCACAATCCCCTGAAAAATTTGACTTTAAGAAGAATTACATGAGAAAATTGTTGTCACTTAGATGTCAGTAAAAACAGGTAGGTCTTTAGACTTTTGATCATAGTTGAGAACATTCCTGAGATAACTTTCTTTGACACTCCAGACTATAAAATTTCTGAGAATGCTGCAAAATGAAAAACCTCTTGAGGAAATATCTTTAGCAAGAAGCCAAGCAGAATTTGAATATTTTTCTTAACCAGACCATATAAGATTTTGTTGTTATCACTAAGAAACTTGGCCAGCTTTACCCTTGACTAGTATATCATAAAGGAGATCCTTCAATGACAAAGGTTTGCTTTGATCATAAAAAGCAAAATGCAGGTTTTGATAATTCTGGATCTGTGTTATTTTCTAAGGTTCAATGTTCACCATTTTGCCCAAAACGGGAACTAGACATGCTTAAACCTTCCGCACTCCTCAAAATAGTTCCGCTTACACTGTTTGATTTATAAAACAGAGAATGCCAAGCCAACTGAGCAATGGCATGAATGACATTTTTAAGGGTTCATATAAAGTATGCTCAACTGTATTGAATGTTTCTTTATTTTGCTGCCAAGTTTATCCATGGTGACTGTTTTTATATACAACACTGGAGTTGCTCGTAGTATGCATAATATTTGACTAGACCATGCCGGGCATTGCAAAAATTTGCTTTTCTCTTAATTTTACCCATGGCTGAATCTCTGCTTCCACTTATTCTACTATGTTTTTCA
>APFE031628265.1:4205-33362 GCA_000404065.3 Pinus taeda | reverse complement strand
CACTTATGATGCCCTCCCGCCGATTCTAAAATATCTGTTGTTGATAGGACTCATGTCCTGGATGAATTAATGGTTGACTTAATTTGTTGGTACGTTCCCTCGATAAAGGTTTTATGGTTTCAACAGGCCTCACCGGTTACCCACCTACACATGTCGGTTCTCCTCGCACGGCAATTCGACTTTTGTCAACCCTACTCTACTCATTTGTCATTTGCACTTTTGTCACTCTGCCGAGTCCTGCTCTACTCTGTGAGAGCTCTTTCACCTCCGTCGCTCTTGTTTTCGAGGCTTGTTCCATGGGTTCTCTTGACCCCTTCTTGCTTTTGAGATGGTGTTTCAATGGTTATGAAGGCGTCGTTCCTCTGCACAAGTTTTGTATTCAGTTGACTTGTTTATTAACTCGATTTTGGCTGTGTAAAGGTTGTTCTTGCTCGGTTTACTGACAGGTTGTTTCATGGCAGGGTTTACTCCAAGCATTTGCACTCCAGTTCCATTGCTACGGTGAGTTCTTGTTCCCTGTTAAACTTCTTTTCCGTTTCCTTTTGCACCCTGACACCCTCGCTCAGTGTCTTCAAGGGTTAATGGCTATTTTATTCTTCGGTTCGGCCTCCTCTGTTCAGGTGAGCTTCTAAAACTCTGGTTACATTCACTTCTTGTTTTTCTTTAAGGATTATTCCTGTTATAACTCTGCTAATCCGTCCTCGTTCTTGTTTGCAGGTGGTTCGGTGCCGTTGGTCTCTGGTTAGCATCCTCCATGACCGCTGACAGTCGTTCAAACCCTCCAGTTTCTTACTCCGGGTAGGGTCTTACCATATCAGCCTTTTGTTCATAGAGGTTTTCGAGGTTTAGTTTTGGTAGTTATCTGTTGCCTGCGCGATGAATTTAATGGTCTCCTGGTTGGTGTAACTTCTCCGGTCTTCTGGCAAGTTGGTCTTGTTGTTGGGGTCTCCGTTCTGCAATGCGTTTTTCTGGGTTATTTGAAACCCTGTCCTGTAGATGGTTAGTAGTGTGCCTCGACCCTGGTCCTGTAAAATCTTGTTGTTTGCTTAGTTTGGCAGTTGGCATTCGGTTATTTCAAAACCCTCGTCCTGTCATTAGGAATGCTCGGTCATTAGGAACTCTCGGGTATCTGAAACCCTGGTTCACCGACTCCGTTGGTATTCTCTTGCTGTAATAATTTTGGTGACCCTGTCTGTTATGTAATATATTTTCGCGTAACTCTGTTTCGATTCTGTTGAATGAGTTTTGGTCTCGAAAGGACCGTGAGACAACTAGACTGTGTATAAATTGTATTGATAATGAAATGATACAGCTATTTCGATTTCATTCTAGCATTGCTTTATTCATATTAATGTGAAGGTTTTTATGGGTTACCTGAGTTGGTTTACATGCGCAGTTTCTCGTTAGCTCCCTCTGTCTTGAGTCTGTCTGTACTTGGAATTGTTCTTTCTCCTCGGTCTGGAAGAAATTAATTGTGTATCCACTCTCTGCTCTTCTCGTTAATTCTTTCTGTACTATTACTCCAACGCAAGTTTAGTTACACATAGAATTATATTTTCATGCATGAAATTTGCTTTTACAGTGATGATACAGTAGAGAAAGTAAAACAAAAATGTTTAATTTGGAAATGACTGTATTTCTTTTTGTTCTCCGTTTTGAGGAATCCCTTACATTGTTTATCTTTTCTCTTTTAAACCCCTGAAACACCACAGTTCTGTTCAGGTAGAACTGCCCAACAGAATTGGGTAACTGTCCACCAATTCCTAACTGTTCCTAACTAACCCAATTTGCAAAGAGACTAATTAACTAACTAAAGAAACTAATTAACTGGCAACTTATTCTGCTGTTAATAATTTCTATTGAAAAGAAACAGTTCATAACTCTAATCGACCTGGTCCTAATGTCTTTCTGACAAAATAAAACAAATAAAATAAGGTAAAATAAATGACAAGTCTAACACCTGTCCAGCTTTGTCATGTATCCTTGCCTCTTCGTGAGACTGTCAACCAACTTCTGTCTCCTTGGAGCTGGATGCTCCTGCATCACATATCATTTAGAAACCTATACATTGTAATCTAATGTCAACATAAACTAGAAACATATAAAATATGAAATCGTTGGTGTCAGACATAAGACTTATCAAAAGGCCAACTGATATTCCTGTAATAGATAAAGGTGATCTCACCAGAACCACAAAAATAAAGAGATGGTATCCCTTTATGAAAGGGTTAAAGGGTGATGTTGATATTCTTGGACCATTCAATCTATATTTTATAATGCCTACCAAGTGCCCATATGTTTTCTAGAGCCCTATTTTGATAAAATGTTTGCTTCATCGCTTCTTTCGCTATAGATGTGGTAGTAAGATATATAGTCAAATTCTTGTTTGAGTTGCACAATTTGTTCTAAAATTGGTAGTAGATTGTGATTGTGATGCCTTTGTCAAGAACTAAACTAGTTTATAACATTTAAGGAGTTTCGAAACACTTATAGAGAATGACAGCTATTTCCCTAAGCTTAGAAAAGAAGCAGTTTGAGGGAGAGGAGTTTTGCATAGTTGTTGGATATCTTGTCCAAGCTAATCTTTGATTTTAAGAAATGTCGATGATTGAAAAAAAGTAGTATGCCCCCACAAATGCATTCATTGGATGCTTCGTCAAAAAAGGACCATGGAATCTATCGGTTGATCACTTCTTCAGAAATGATGTGAGGGACATGATTGGAGTCTCTAGTTAGTAAGAGTGCATAAATTGCGCCAATTTGAGCTAATATGAGATCTAGTGTAAATGAAGTATCCCTGAATATGGCTTTGTGCCTAGCCAGCCACACTGCCCAACAGATGAGAGGTGGAATATTTCTAATGACTTTCATCATTTGATGATTCCCACCGAAACTTCCATGCATCAAGAAAAAAATCACCCCTCCATTCTAAATTACAACACGAAAATTGTTTTGTTTTGGACCATATACTCAAAGTAAATGAACAATGCAGAAACAAATGAGAAACTACTCCCATGCATCCTTACATAAAATGCACCAACTTTATTTATTTTTATTTAGATTAACTTTTTATCCCAATTTTAATTATATCAATTTATTTATTATTGTTTTATATTATTCCTTTATTAACACCAATCTTGTTTTTCCAATTTTATTATTGTGCCTTATTTTAGTTTTTATGATCCGACTCCATTCCCCCGCCCCTTTTTCTCTTTGTGATGGTTTTATAAATTATTGTAGAAAATTTTGTCTCCTCTTTATTTTTTTATTAATTACCCTTCCTTTTTCCAATTTTATTATGTTTAATTATTTTATTTTTTACAATTTGATTCCATTTCCCTAATTTATTTTTTCTTATTTTAAGTTTTTATGAGATATTATGGGGAAGAAAATTATTTTTATGTTTTTATTAATTTATTTTTCTCTATTATTTTTGTAATCTTTTTCTCAACCTCAATTCTAGATGTTAATGATTTTTATTTATATTTCCATCTTTCTCATTTTGTTTTATTTTTACATCACGTATTATCTTTTATTTTTTATAGTTTGTGACGGTAGGTGGAGTGTCCATTAAAAACATGATACATATGTAATCTATAATTTTATGAATAGCGATAAAATGTATTCTATTAGCCATTAAATAATAAGGAATTATAGTTCCCTCATAATATTTTATAGTTTCTAGATATGAATTAGTAGCAAAATCATGGTTGTAAATACTTTTTAGTTTAGTGTAATCTTAAAAAGAAAAAAAGAAAAAACACCTTTATAAATTAGTAGGAAGCAATGCAGTTTTTTGTGCTAAGAGATTCTCTACAACCAAGACCAAGAAAATTGTTGTCCTATAATAATAATAATAATATCTACACTAATAGTAGTAATAGTAAAAAATTAATTTAATTTCAACCATAAATAAAAAACCTAAATATCTACCATGATAAATAGCATTATTTTACAACAAATTTATATAGAGTGATAAAGTAATTGATAGTAAAAAAAATTCTAATTTTTTCTATGACTGTTTCATACATCTTAGTATGAGGAAGATGTATAATTATTTTACTACTCTATATGGAGTTTGCACATAATGTTACAATGCACTATGAGGAATATATCAAATTGAAATGAGAAAAAGAAATTGGAATTAAAATTTTTCTTATATTTTGCTCTTCCATTATGAATAAGAGGTGTAATTTCTTCATTTCTCAACCTATATATAATATAAAATCTTTCATTCTCATTTTTTTTATTTTATTTTCATATATAAATAGAGAGAAAGAATCTTCAAACAAAGGAGACTTATTTAAAAATATACTTATAACAAAAAACATTTTAATATAGACAATGTGAATAAAATATTTCAATGTCAAATATCTATATACTATATAAAAAAGTTAAACATAAAAAATTGTTAAAGTATTTTATTAATGTGTTGATCAAAGTGTGGAATATATAGATATGTGTGTGCTGAAGGTTATATATCGTTTTTAAGCTTGGATTTATTAAGGTTCTATAGTGCTTGGATCTATCAAGAGTAGAGAGGGCTTGGATCTATCAAGGATTTAGAGGGATCAAAACTCTTTAGGTAAAATTTTATTTTCTTTAAACAAGGTTTTTATTTCATGAAATTTGATTCCTCTTGGTACATGATAAATTTGGGCCTAAGATAAATCTACATTGACTATAATTAGTTTATATCTTGTAACAAATAAAATAAATAATTCATGGTAAAAATATTGCCTTTTTTGGAAAGATAATATTAACAATATTTCATTTTTTTAAACAAAATGGCTATTTATATTGTATTAAAAAATTGGTTTTCATAACCAACTCCATTTACATTCATCAGTACATTAGCAGCTTCAAAATTCTAGCATCCAAAGCCTTATTTTTCTAGTGCCATGGGCTTTCTATTTAACGCAAGTACATTGAAAATGTCCATATATTCTACAGAATTACCCCCAAAATTGTTCATATTTGCAAAATATACTACATTAATACCTCTAGTTTTCCCATAAGGACCTAGACGAGCTTGTTCTTAGGTTTCACCTTCTTGCCCCAAGTTGTTCCATATTCTCCCTTCGCTCCTGCGATAGCCACGTCCTACAAGGACAACATTAGTTCCAGGGAACCCTATTTTTCTTCGTCCTCCGAACTCCAAGCTCCCTCTTGTTGCCTAGTCTTTAGTAACAGAATTTCTCCGTGTGAATGAGCTTGTGCTCCAAGAGAGTGTGCATCCATTCCAAGTTATGGTCCACCACCTTTGTCCTATCGTCCTGCTCTTTTTGCATGAAGTACGACCTCCTGCTCAGTAAATCATACATTGCTAATAAATTTTTGAAGATCTTTCTTATTACTTTCTTCTAGCGGTCGAAATCCCCAGGAGCATCATGATTCTTCACCGCCGACAGTGGGAAATTCCTCAGAAGATAATTCCAACCGAGAAACATCTAGATAGGCTCATAAACAACCTGGCTTCCCTTATTTATTGACTCCCACTCCTCTTGAGAAGGATTCTCCCTAGCTACTAGCATTAAATCCTCCTCCATGTGAAACATCATTACATAATCCCCAGATGAGGAGTCGATCCTTGTGTATAGGGAGATGATGAAGGCATTAAAGAGACACTCCTACACTAACTGGATTTCCCATATCAGTTCTGATTAAGAAGGCCGTCGAAAATTTATAACAAGTTACCCTTCATCACTAATACTCTGGGTGTGGAAGTCATCATGCATGGAATCCAATGCCTGCTCGATAGACAGGAATCCCACCTGTCCTCTCCCATCATCCGCCCTATGGTAATGTGTTTCCATCTGTTATCTTATGTTTATTCTCCTTAATTCATTTGACATAGGGTTCGATTTGATCAAACTCCAGGAAAAAATTATTAATCACCTCTGATTGCGGGATTGGCGTGATTATTCTTGCCTCATCATGGAGAATAATAACACCTTGTTCACGTTGGGTATCCTAATTTGTCATGGTGTCTACCTCGTGTCTGAGGGATCTGAGTACATGGAGGAGTGTAAGTTTCTCAAATTTTGTTGCAAACAATGTTATTGTAAAGACAATGGGAGAAAAACATGATAAGATTCCTGATATTGCCTTTGTGACCTATCTTATTACTATCATTGAATCTCCCTTTACAATGGGAGAAAAACATGATAAGATTCCTGATATTGCCTTTGTGACCTATCTTATTACTATCATTGAATCTCCCGGGATCGTCAATTCCTTGAAACCATTATCTTTGGCAAGATCGAGACCGTTTTAAAGTACCCAGAACTCCATTTAATTATTTACTGTCAATGCTAGGCTTTAGGCAAAGCTATATTTTTTTTGGTCTTCAGAGCAATGGATTACCCCTCCAGCTCTTGCCACCCCACAATATTTATTGTTACATTATTACATTATTTCATTTTGAGCAGAAAGAAATGATAAATTTATATAACTAAAAACATCTTATAATACTAATAGTATAAAATTTTAAATGGAAGTAATAATTAATTATCTGAAGTTACTACTTATTTTTAAACTATATAAATCATAATAAAAATTTAATAAACAAATGCATCTCTGTTTCTTATAGATTAAAGCAAAATCAATACAATTAAATCCCTTTTCACGCATTATTTTTCGAGTAATTTTACATGCTTTGGCCCAACAAAACTTATCATGCTTGCTCAGCGAAATAATTGCGATGAATGCATTTTTTTTAGTTTTAAATCTGTAGATTAAGTCATACCTTTTGTGTCTAAATCAAGCACTTAGAGACATGTTTCTTACGTAAAATATCCAACCAATTTTTTAAAAATAATTGTTAATTTTTTAATGAAATTATTTTAATTTTTAATTTTATATATAAATATTTATAAACTTAATATAATATACATTATATACTTATTTATATTTTATAAATTATTATGTATTTTTTAAATAGATAATCTATGAATGTAAAAAAAAATAAAAATAAACAAAATAAAAAAAATACATTAGCTAACGATATGAAAAAATAGTAGTGGTTTCAAAAACTTACACTAATTTAATAGATGTCTAAGTGAAAACTTCTATGTATTCCAATCATTGTCAGTTGTATGCAAGTTTGTGACCTACCAATTACCTCCGTAAAATGATTCCGTATGCCATACAAGAATGCAACAATTATGGCTCGAAGAACATCAAGGAGGTATTAAGAAATTCCATAATAACTAATGCATATACTATGTGAGCGTATTCCTTAATTGGATTTTATAAAAAAAAAATATGGGAACTTAGGTTAGAGTTTAAAGATGAATGGAATTTAGGAGATGAATACATAATCAAATTTTATTAATAAAAATAAAATAAATATATCAAAAAGTAATATCCATAATAAAAGATACTTTTTAGTGCTTGCAAATTTAAATTTAGGTATTTTGATTTAGTGTTTAAATATTGTAATTTTTTTTAATGAATTAAATTAATGAGATGAAGATTAGAAAAATAGGCATGTTTATAATAAGGACTTATCCTAAATAATATGAGATGAAACATATTTTATTGGTTGATGATAAATTTATATTAAATAGAATATTATATTTCATGGAGTAGCGAAGTTTGATAAAACGGTTTTTGATAATTTTATAGTAAATAGAATGTTATATTTCATGGAATAGAAGTATGAATAATTTATGATTTGATGTTAATATTTTAATGGGTGTTGATTATTGGAAATTATTTTGAATAGTTAACACAAATTGTAATTAAATGTTGATGTGAAGTTATATTGCTTGTAAAAATGATTGATTGTGAGAACTAGGATGATGATTATTAGCACTGTTAAGAGAAGGTTTATTAAAGGAACTTTAGGATTCATTTCCAAGAATTTTATTTGATATTGGACTTTCTTTTTAACTATAGACCTCTATTTTAGTAAATTTGAACTCAGTATATATCATGTTAAGAGAAAATGATGCATTCTAAAAAAATAATCTAGAATGGAAAATTATTCATCTAACAATAATTTGGAACTCTTTAAAATCACTTAACTCCCTATTGTCATACTAAAGTTTGAAGGAATTTGACATGAGTCCACTTCCCATATACTTTCCCCACCTAAAAAATTCTTAAACCTTGACCACACCTCCTTTGTGAGGTGGCATCCTACCAACAAATCAAAAGTTCCCTCCTCATGTTCTTTAAACTACATGTAGATACTTCAACTGTTTCTTGCCTTCTTTTTTTGTAATGTCCCACATTAATATCTTGTTCAATGGGTCCAACCAAAGCATTTTTTCCCTGATAGCCCCTTTCCGCTTCCATGTTTTTATTCCACCACCATTCACCCACAACACTGACATCTTCAACAAGAAAAAAGCATAATTAGTATTGATTGCATACATACCTATAGAAGTGTTAACGAAACAATATAGGAAATCCTCCCTAGAAGTTCATTTTACAGCATTATTTATAAGATCCTATGGATATGAAGACCATTAAAGACCTAAATTATTATCTAGTCCTACTTCCTTGTTGATTTCATATATTCCTTCAAAGGATTGACTTCAGCATGAGTGGACACATCATAAAGGATTGAATGATTTGATTATCATGTAAGGAAAAAAATTGACTTAATAGTGTATAATCCTTTTACATCACTCATATATCTATGCCTATTCTCACCTTTCTACCATCTATAACCATCCAAGCCAACCATGAGCTAATAGCTGGAAAATCTCCCACTAATGAATTTTAGAATCTTGGGAAATTTTGACCAAGCTTTGGCTCAGTCCTTATCCATTCCTCATGAAAGGGCACAAGGGTGCCATATCACTCACATGGCCCTCCATGAGAGGTGAAACTCTTCATGACAATGCAACCCCTAAGAAATTATGTAGAAGTTGTTGTTTAGTTGTGTACTTTCACCTTTAGAGGTGTATGCATTTGTATTGATTATCATTTCTTCAACATTCAAGTTCTATGTATTTAATTTCTTATTTATTGTAGTCTTTGGATAATGTGTAATTAGTTAAGAAACTAACTTATGGACCTTTTACAAAGCTATAAAATTTCATGTGGCGAGATTAATAAAGGTAACCAATTTATCATGATCTCTTATATTTCTAGGTTTTACTTTTATTTTTAGTTTTTTCCATTAGATCAACTAGAGCACTCTACTCTTATTATCTATGACTAAAATATTAGGGATATTGTACCTTATCATTTGGTATCATACATTTCAATTCAAACCTACTCCTTTCACACTAACTTTGGGTTCATGAAGGTCCTTCCTCCATACTAGTACCAGTTTCCTTCATTTGGCTATTTTGTCTCAATGTTGACCTAACATGATTCTCTTTAGCAACATTTAGTAGATTTAGCTCCCCTAGCCTTGTGCTCATCTAACTAGTGAATTAGGTAGTGATTATGGTTTCTTAGAGGCAAACCTCCTACCCCAAATGTGAAACTTTTTCAAATTAGGCTCTCATGGCTCTATGTCTTCCCCATTTTGTCCTTTGCAGCTATCTTGCTTTCCATTTGGTGGTTTCACTCTCCCACCCCATGAATCCTATCTTGTACATCTACTATTTTTCCTCTTCTAGCATCCATTTATGTGAGCATGTCACATTTTCTATAGGACGCCATCCTAGCCCAACCAATTCCTTAACAAACTAGCCTCATTCTCATTCTTCTTAGCTATCTACTCAAGCTAGGGTTTCCTTTATTCTTCAATATTATTCTCTTCCCTATAGTATATTTTCATACCATCATCCCTCTCAGATAATCTCTCCTTGTAAATATCCATTTTCAAATGAGGAAGACACCACTCACTCTATGATAGTCCACGAATTGTCTAGCACGCCTACAAAATCATTATTCCTAAACCTATGGCTTCCCTCCATAACTTATAGTTTGATACTAAAATTTCCTTTCCCATATATGCTATAAAAATGGATGGAAATGTTTGTAATCTTCAATCTATAATATAACCACATATTTTTTTATCCTACCTAGGAATAATTAGGAAAGTAGGCTTAATCCTTGCCAAAAAATGCGTAGAAGTACTTCCCTGAGCATGGTTGCAGTATCACATTTCTTCTTCAATGATATACATTATACCAAATGATGAATAGGCCACTAATGATACTTTAAGGAAACATCATGTGGGATGAATTCTGCTAAGTCTTAAGAAAGTATTTTTACTAAGTCTTAAGAAAGCATTTTTACTCTCTATGTTATTTGCTAAATTTAATGTAGATGTGGGTGCAATTGTTTAAACTCTAGGTCAAAAGCATTCAATAGTATATGAAAATGTTCACTAGGAATCAGAACCAACCATATATTGAGGAATTTGAAGAGGTATACACCCTTAATTTTATTTATACTTTGTTGATAGGTTTCTATAATGAAGTAACATTATTTGAGAGTGCCTTATTACATCAAGTTTTTCTTTGTTTCCTCATTATGGGATGCAAGTTAGAAAAGTGTCCTTAGTTCATTACCTTTTGTAATCCTAAACCTAATCCTAATGTTAACTCTATTTCTTTCCAATACTCACATTCCTTTCATGACCCTTCCTCTATTGTGCCCTTATAACTCCCACAATATCAAATCCTCCTCTTCTTAGCCCACCCACTAGTGCCACTATTCTAATAGTTGGAACAAAACTACTTTAGATTATAGATTTCCATAACATCAAGCCACATCTAAATCCATATACACAGATGAAAAAATCCTCTCATTATTTTTAGGAATAACAATATCTTGACCCTTTCCCTCAATGCAACATAGTCCCTCTTCCAAACAGTATTATAATATACCTTTAATTGCTCTTAATTACTAAGGAAATTTAACTTTTATTCCCCTCTTTAGATCTCCCTTTTATTCATAAGTTTCAAATATAAAATCAATTCATTGCAATAATCCTTAACATTATTAACTAGAACAATCTTATCTCCCATAACTTCATAAATCATCTAGTGATCTAACCAAAACCCCTCACCCTCTTCTTATTATCTGGATTAGGAAACATAAGTGACCCTCATATTTGAATTAATAAACATTTGTATAGTCATATTATTCACAAGGCCTTCCAACGACACTATTAAATGCAATTCCCCTCCAATCAATTGTTCTAGTTTTATCTTAGGCATACCATATCAACAACAAAAATGATTGAATATCTCATATAATTCCTATAGCAATATCTATGAACTTTGTAATGATATAAAAATCCTTTGACTTAGCTCTACTTTAATGTCTCTTACCCATAATGATGTGACTCAGTAGGTCAACTTGCATAGAAACCTTTCTCTCTCTATTGCACCATCAATACATCCATCTCATTTAGTTTCCCTATCTCTCTTCTATATCATGCATATTGTACATTATTATCCTCATCTTTCTAGCCCAATGCAATCTCACACTAGTACTTTCATTTAGAATCCCTAGCCACCTCCTCAATGAATATTATCTCATCCATTACCTTTCGTTGCATCACACCCATCAATGAGCATCCGTTCCTCCTTTATTACCATTTTCCTTGAATCACCTTTTATTCGCTCTCCCTCCTATCATCTCATGCCTTCCTTCCCATAGTTCTCTTAATAGTTACTACAATAATATCTCCATCAACTCCACCCAATCTTGATTTACACCACCATTATGTTAGATTTATTGTGAGAATCATGATGAGTAGTAGCTCCCTACTATAAATTTACACCTAGAGTTAGTTATACATTGATTTTCGTTAGCTCTAAGATGCATCTCTTCACACTATAACATTTCTAGTCATTCACAACCATGAGTTCATTCCATGACATAGTTATAGTCTTTTAGTCCAATAGAAATCTTGTCATACACATTAGCTTGTTATGTTTCGTCCACTAGCATTGATTTACATCATCATTAGCACTCCAACACATCCATTCCTCATTATGTATTAACATCAAAGACATTATCTTCGAGTTGTATTATTTTTTTCCATTTTGGCATACATTAAAAATCACACATAGATTATCTACCAATCATCTATAAAAATAGTAACGAGTGCATCCATAATGACCTCTTGGTGCAAAGAAGCATACCTTTGGGGCACATCTAAGATATATCACTCAGCTATTACTTGTCCCAATAAAGGGGATTGTTTCTTGACCATGATACACCCTAGACTAGCTATTTCATGTGAGCAATAAACTATCCCTTTACATCAACATTTTGTGGCAATATGTATGGGTTCTTGTGATACGGGTTACAAACTCAATGCACAAGATAATGCCAATTCCTAATGACACCCTCATGCTTTTACAACCTAAAATAAACACATCTATAACAGTAATGACAATGCTATAAATGACATGCATAATTCCTATAGTTACAGACTCTACTTTAGTAATAAATGTAGCACACCCCTTACATTATGTAGAGCATGCGTTATCAACTTATGTATACTTGTTTAGTATATTTACTTTATTTAGTTCACTAGTCTTTTCTATCACTACGATCTATATTGTTCAACTTTCCCCATCTTTTTACTTTATCTTTCGACTAAATTTTATCTTTGGGTTCGATTTCTCCCTCTACATATCCAAGATCATACAGGAGGAATGTAACTGCCACCTCTGGCATTTACCCACTTTTACCGGCTTGCCCGAGGTAAACATGAGATGAGGGTCACTATGATAGGACTCAACCTCATATATGACCTTAAGGAATTGAGTCGAAAAATTAGGACCTTACTGACTTCCCTCAGGTTCTACAAGACCTTAAGGAGAGACCAAACTCCTCTAGGCATCCAACCCCTAAGATAACTCTCTTTTTCACTGACCTAGAGCATTAATCACTCCCTTTCCAAGGAATTCAAGTCAATTAGTTGTCCAATCAAAATGATAAGCCTACCTCCATGTGACTATGGACATTCCTAGTCAGTTCTATGCCAGCGACCCTGAAGTTTGAGCCACTTTTTAAAGGCTAGGACTCAGGCCACTGCCTCGAACTCAGTGAAACTTCCAAAAATGATAAAGGACATAGAAATAAATCTTATAAACCAACACTTGAATTTGGACTTGACTTGACTCCTCCCAACCGAGACTTGACATTATGTTAAACACGTCATAAACATGCAACCTACAGGTCATGAATGCATATTCGAACATAAGGATGTGAAAAATTATCTAAATTTAAGGAAGAAGGCTCAATGCGTTCTCAAAATAGTTTCCATAACACCAATTAGGTCATGAATTCATTAACCGTACATTTATTAATTAAAATATGCTAAGAGCCATACTTAGATCTATCAATTAACCATGCTTATAACCAACATATAACTAGATAAATAAAAATGTGAGAATAGCAACTAAAGCCATAAAATAAAGAGTACATTCACTCATAAAAATCAAGAGGAAATTAGCTCTTATTAACCATATGCAAAAGCTACCGACGTCAAGGATTTCCACGTACGACCCGACCATAGACTATGATGGACCAAATCTTTCTTTTAGCCAATCAACCTTATGTCATATTCAAAGCATGAATGTGGTATATCCTATGCTGAACCATTCCAAAAACAACTAAGGGAATCCAAAGGTTAAACGACATCCACCTTTAGCATACTGTGACTCACCTAAACTGGTTCTGAGATCACGAAAAAAAGACCGAGATTGGATGCCTCAAAATTCCTTCACCATCCGTTGAGGAATTTTCCTATCTCCACCCAGCTGTTGAGGGCTTCCTTGAGAAAACCATCTCCAACCCAACCCTTGGGATTTTCTTGATACCACCTTACCCAGATCCAAAACCTTTCGGAAATCTAAAGCTTGACAAAGAAATAATCCCATCACACCATGGTTATCTAGAAATGAAAAGACAAGGCTAAAACCACTATCAAAACCCGAAAAAATCCATGCCACCGATAGAAATGAAACCAAATACACACATGCATATGTGATGCATGTAAAAAATAGCTAGGAAATCATACATGGAATCTATTACTTGCAAGCATTCCCTATGAAGCTACATGATCCAACCTTTCCTTTGTAGATCCTTGCTTCCTTTGCCTTCCTTGTCCTTCCTTTGCTTTCCTTGTCCTTCATTTTCTTGCTTGCTTTTCCTTCTCCTCTTGGTGCTCTTCTCCTCTCTAATACTGACTACAAAATTGAACTAAAAAAAGGCTACCAACTGATGATTTTATGTCTTTTTATTCTTCATGCCTCTAATTTCTTCATTTTTCCTCTATTATCCTTCAATTTCCTCCTCACATGAAACCTATGAACTTTCACCTCCCTTTTCTCCTATTTTCTTTTATTTCCATAAATAAAATATTCTAATTAATGCCTCTTTGACTTTTCAAATCCTTTTCCATTTCCTTTGCCAATTTCCCCTTAGCCATAAACACAACAAGTGATGCCCACTAGGATATTTTTCCCAACATTCAGCTTGGAATATGTGTCGCATGACATTGGGTTACTTTTTCTTTATTGACTTTTATTACATGAGCTTTTAACTTTAGGCTATTACATACCCTTCCCCCTTAGGGAACACCATCCTTAGTGTTCTATGACACCGACAACCAACAAAAATGTTGAAAACAAAAACATCTACCCATGGAGCTTTATAACTTATCTTGTTGTAGTATGTCAATAAACAACCTGCTCAAAAGAAAAACCATCATGAAAAACATGACAACATGACAACCATACTGATTATTATAGATTTATAACATAGTTCATTATGGTATTTACAATAAAAACCATGCATGAATATGTACATATACCAAAAAAAAAAATTCCTCAACCAACAAACAATAAAGGAAACATAGCTTGCATCTGATCAGCCATATCCCATGTAGCTTCATCGGGACCAAAGTGATTCTAGTGCATTTTAACTTGCTCGATTTCTCTATTCCGGAGCATTAGTTTTTTCCACTGTAGTATGCACTGAGGTTTCAGTTGAAATTCTCCTTCTTGTTCCACCTATAATACATATCAAGCAATAACATAATCAACATACTTTACATATATTTTAAGCAGTGAACATGGAAAACATCATGGACTTTCATTGTCGGAGGAAGTGAAATTATGTAGGCTACTGGTTCAATCCTCTCAAAGATCTTAAAAGACCCACAATACTGTGGTGACAACTTGGAACATGATCCAATCCTTAAGGAGCTATTCTTGGGATTGATGAGAAAATACACATGTCCCCCAACTTGAGACTCCTTAAATTCCCTGTGTTGGTCTACATAACTCTTTTTCTTATCTTGTGCAACCTTTAGATTATTCTTGGTTACTTCCATTTATCGTTCCATCTTTACCAACATATATGGTCCAATAAGTACCTATTTCACCAAATCACTCCAATTGATGGTAGTATTACAACTCCACCCATAAAGTACCTTAAACAGACCCATCGTCAGTGACTCCTGATAACTGTTGTGGTAAGAAAAATCAACCAATGGAAGGTACTCCTCCCTTCTCCTCTGCTCATGCATCACATACATCCTTAGCATATCCTCCAGAATCCTATTGACCCTCTTTGTCTGCCCATCTTTTTCTGGATGATAAGTTGTATTGAAGGCCAACTTTGTCCCCAAACCTACAAACAACTCCTTTCAAAACTTGAAATTGAACTTAACATCCCTACCTGATACAATATTCTTTGGAACATCATGCAATCTCACGATATCAATAATGAAAACCTATGCCACCTCACTAGATGAATAATTTGATTTTATTGGAATGAATTGAGCAACCTATATCAACACGTTGACTACAACCATGATAGAATCATGCCACCTCGATGTCCTTGGAAGACCTGTAATGAATTCCATGGAAATGACCTCCCATTTCCATTATGGAATTAGAATGGACTGAAGCAATACACTTGGATGCTTACACTATTCTTTCACCTGTTGGCAGCCCAAACATCTAGCCATGAACTATGCCACTTGCTTCTTCAGATTTGGCTAATAGTATAAATTCTTTACTAATGTTAACGTCTTTTGGTATCTTGGGTGACCTAAATATGGTTTGACATGAAACTACCTCAAGATAAGCTTCTTGAGGCAACTTCCATCTAGAATATAGATCATGTACCTGAATCTTAGCAAACCATTTGTCATGAGATGATAGTCCACATATTGATCACATGTACCCAACTGCTTTAACCTGTGCCAAATCTTCCTGTGCATGACATCATGTTGTCCTATCTGTAAGATTTGATCCTGTAAATTTGACCCATACGAGCTCACTACTGCAACATGGTTCATATGCACTCTCTTGTCGATAGCATATGAAACCATGTTCTCCTTACCCTTGATTTATCTAATATCAAAGTAAAACTCACTGAGGGTGGCCAACCATATAGTTCCTAGAATTCAAATTCGATTGGTCGAATAGGTACCTCAGCCCACAATGATCACTCATTAATACAAACCTCTTGCCAAGAATATAATGTCTCCACATATTTAATGCATGGATAATAGTTACCAACTTAGGATCATGAGTCACGTAGTTCTGCTCGTGCTCATTCAATTTCCTAGACTCATAGCATACCACTTATCCTTTCTGCATCAAGAATGTACCAAGTCCTCTCTTGCATGCATTTATACATGCCATGAACTCTTTATCTATATTTGCAATCTTAAGAACTGGATAATTTGTCAACAATTGCTTCAGATTCTCAAACCTTGTTGCAAATTCCTCTATTTATTCAAATTTATTCCCTTTCCTTTACAAAGATGTAATGGGATATGCAACCTACGAGAAGTTCCCGATAAACCTCCTGTAGTAACCTGCTAACCCGATGAATGATCTAATTTCGTCCACATTCTTAGGAGCTTCCCACTTCATGATAGCCCTTATCTTTTCTAAATCTACCACTATGCCTTTCTTGGAAACAACATGTCCCAAGTAATGCATCTTTGTCTACAAGAAATTGCACTTGCTAAGATTAGTATACAATTGATACTCTCTTAGCAATCTCAACACTGCTGCTGAATGCTCAGCATGCTCTTCCTCATTCTTAGAATATATTAAGATGCCATCAATGAATATAATAACAAACTTGTCTAGATAAGGACACAACACACTATTCATCAAGTACATAGAAGTAGTTGAAGCATTAGTTAAACCAAATGGAACTACAACAAACTCACAATGCCCATAGCTAGTCCTGAAAGAAAGATTGTAGATTTCATCTTCTTTGATGTGTACCTGATGGTATCTTGATCTCAGATCAATATTTGAGAACATTATTGCTCTCTTTAGCTAATTAAACAAGTCATCAATCCTCGACATTGCGTACCTGTTCTTGATTGTCACCTTGTTCAACTTCTTATAATCAATGGAAAACCTGAGAGTACCATCCTTCTTTTCACGAACAATATTGGTGCACCCCAAGGCAATACACTTGGCCTAATATATCCCTTATCAAGCATTTCCTTCAACTACAACTTCAACTCTACTAACTCTGTTGTGCTCATCCTATAAGTTGCTTTTGACGTTGGTGCTACCCCTAGTACCAACTCAATACAAAATTCCACTTCCGTATGGAGAGGAAACTCTGGAATCTCTATGAGAAACACATCCTGAAACTGTTGTAATATACAGTACTTCTTGAATATTTTTGCATCCTCAACATCCTTACCCTCGTCACTAGAAATATGTAATGCAAAGAACACACATCCATTCCTAAAACTGTGGTTAACCTACATAGTTTTGACCATCCTAACCAATGTAGGCTTCTTCTTTCCCTGAAAGATTCGTTTTTCCCCATTATCATCTAAGCACTCAATAGACTTGTCGTAACAATCTACTTTGGTCCTGTGAAGATACAATTAATCCATACCCAAAAGCATACTATACGATCCCAATGGAAGTGCATTCAAGTGTGTTGAGGTAGGAATACCATTCAACTTGAATGCACAAGCTCATACCTAGTGATGAACTCTCTTCTTTCTACCTATAGCCAATTGCACCAACCAATACTCTGCATGCACTTATTTTCTCAAGCCATGCTTATCCACCATGTCAGGATTAACATAACTATAATTAGATTTAAGATCAATCAAAATAAAAACAACTCAACCACAACGCTTACGTTCCATCTCAATAATGGATGCCTCGTAATCTTCCCCCTTTTTTTACATAGCTGCATGGATATGAGGAATGTTATGACCACCATCCCCAACTCTTTGCACCTCCTGATCACGATAGAACTAAGGTCCACTACCCTGGTACAATGGAAAATCCTTATTGAGATGATATGTTCCACATATCCAACACTAAAATGGTCCCCTAACATCACCTCTATTTTTCTACTCTCCAAGTTGTGACACATCTCCCTTCTCAATTGCATTGAACTTCCTGTAAGAAACTTTTTCTCAACTGCATCCTAAGGTCTTCCCTGCTTCGGTGGCCACTTTCATTTAATTTTTCCATTTCCTTTCAAGTCATGCTTAGGCTAATATTTGTGCTTTGACTACTCATAATAATGCTTCAACTTTCAGATGGCCTCCTCCAATGGTATGGGCTCATAAAACTCAATATGGTCTCTATATGTTTCTCACAGCCCACTGATGAATCTTTGGATCTTAGCCTTCTCATCCTTGAGATAAAGCACATACCTCAACACCTCCAGGAACTTGCTAGTATACTCTTCATCTATCATAGAACCCATCTACACCTCATAAAATTCCTTAGCTCTATCATCATAGTACCTATCCAACAAGTACTCATCTTGAAGAGTCTCTCAAATTCATCCCAAATCAACTCTTCTTCCCAAATTCCCTTGACATTCTTCACCTCGTCCCACCAAATATTTTCTTTCCCTTTAACACTGAAGATGGCTATCTTGACTTTCATGTTCTCTGAATAACTATGCAATCTGAAGAATTTCTTCATCCTAAGCAACCATGCCTCTAGATCTTCTAACTTCTTCATATTTCCATCGAATGTAGGAGGCTTCCCTTTCTTGAACTCCTCAAGTAAGTATTCACCCCTCCTATAAGGATTATGACAGTGATAACCGTGATGATGTCTCCTAGATGAGGGATTAGAATGATGCCCATACATACGAGTCCTCCTGTCAAGTGTATCTAGTTAACTTCCACCTAACCATATCCCCTCCATTCAACCTATATCCATACTGAGACCTACTACCATATGCTCCATTAGCTTTCTCTTCTTGTTCTTGACTAATCCCCAACTATCCTTGTCTTTGCAATTCTGACAAGCTCTGAAGAATCATTGCATTGACTTATACCTGCTTCTCCTGAGCCCTTGCAAGTCTTTCTTGAGCCTTAATCGACCTGTCATTGTCTACTTTGAAACTTTTGATCTATGCCCTCAAACTCCTCAATGTATCTGTTATACTAGGAGAATTCTCTCATCTGTGCTGCCCAACTGATCTGTAGGGAGAGTCATGGGAATTGTAGTCTACCATTTTTCTCGTTATAATTTATTTTCTTCTTCCTACAATTGTACCATGTCAGATAAACAAAATAGATACCAAAATCAAAGCCATACCTCATTGATGTTCGGGGGAGGATTATCTCATCTACAAGATCAATCCACATTATCTTGATACATATATAATTATAATCATATCAACATAACAGCATCATGCACGACCATGCCAACTGTACACCATAACTCCATGCGTGACAACGATAACCATCACAAGATCATACTTTACCCAAAGAGAGTGTAACTCGTTTAATAGCACCCTATAAATGTTTCCTCCCACATTTACCCGCTTTCACTAGCTTCCCCAAAATAAACATGAGTTGAGGGTCACTATGATATGACTTAACCTCCTATATGACCCTAAAGAAATGGAGTCGACAACTTAAGACCTTACTAACTTCCCTTAGGTGCTACAGGACTTGTAGGAGCAACTCAACTCCTCTAGGTGTCCATCCCTGAGATAACTCTCTTTTTCACTAACCTAGAGCCTCAACCACTCTGTTGAAAAGGCATGCAAATGACTTTAGCTCTTCAGTTGCATTGATTAAGATTGCCTCCATGCGACTGTGGACTTTTCTAGTCAATTCTATGCCGGCAACCCTAAATTCTGAGCCACTTTTTCAGGCCAGGACTCACGCCTCTGCCCAAAAGTCAATGACACTTCCAGAAATGATAAAGGACATATAAATAAATCTTATAAACAAAAACCTAAACCGAGACTTAGCCTCACTCCTCCCAACTAGTACTGACATTCCGTCAAACACATAGTAGACATGTAACCTAGAAGTCATGAATGCATATTTGAACATAAGGATTTGAAAACTTACCTGAAGTTAAACAAGAAGGGCCAATTCCTTCTCACAATAGTTGACATAGCACCAATTAGATCATACATTCATTAACCAAACATTCATTAATGGAAATGTGCTAAGATCTATAAATAGATCCATTAATTAACCATGTTTATAACCAACATATAACCAAATAAATAACAAAGTATACTCCCTTCTATCAAAATCTTTGATTTAAAGAATCTCTTTCGTTAGTAAAAGTTAAAAGGAATTTTCTTCTTTAATATAAAAACTATTAAACGGTTTGTGATTCATTTTGCCGCGTAATCATCTATCTGCCCGCTATGAAGTACTCTACACGCTAAATTGCCTTATATATATAAAATATTAGCTATTTAAGGACTCTACACGCTGAATTGGATTGGATTATATATAAGATATTATATGTTTTACATACTCAACTCAAGTATACACCACAACTTCCAATCAAACAATACACATCCCCAGCATGCACAATGCTCTCTGAACTGGTTCTTGTATTCCAACAGAATACATGCTCTGGGACGTTTACTCCAATACAAATTCAATATATGAATCCAAGAAAAAATTAATATATGAATCCACGGTGGTCTCTATGACGTTGCCTCCAATACAAATTCAATATATAAACCCATGAAAGTCACAATGACATAGAATAAGGGGCAGACGTTCTGTTTTTTTCCTTAACTACATTTCTGCAAGGATTCGGATAACAATTCATCCACCCCAATCACAGAGTAACAATCTCTATCGATTGATAAAATATTTGAATCAAACGAGATGATCAAAACCAAGATTTAAATAACGGAAATATACAAATTGAACAATATCGAGGTTGTCAAATCACTAAAAAAGAGACGTCGTTATATAAATGCTAGCGATCAAACGTTATGCGACAACAACCACCTCATTCATTGACGGGATATTGACCAACAACCCTCAGCGATCCAATTTTATATTCCTAATTTTCGGTTTTAACAGCCGCCCACCAATAAGGTAGCGGGGCAACATATGCGTGGCTCATTTGCAAAATTTTAATGGTGTAAATACCAATGCACACGTGAGGTTGTCCGGATAAAGCCGAACGATTCAGATCGTTCTGGGATATTATTATTTTAAGCTAGAGATTTCTCTCTTGCAATATAAAAATTATATGTATCACACTGTATTTGATTGATATGGTAGTCTGGCTACAATTATATTAGAGTTTATTTGTTTATTTAAGAACTGCTGGTACTTCAATTTAATTCGCACTTCATGGATTTTTCCATTTTAGTTAATGTACGAGGAGAATAAACGGTTATAAAGAAAGAAACTGATACAGGAAGCTCACCAGTCAATACAGTTACCGATCAATACGAATATATTAGAAATATTGCATATAGGAATATCATCACTCAATACAATTATAATGCGGATTATGGTATAGAAACTTATTGAAGAAAACTATCATTACAATTATAAAACGGACCGTGATTTTTAATTTAGAAAGATGCTTATAAGAGTTTATTATGGATCCATGTTCGTTGTTTTATCAGCAAAAGGAAACAATTTTTTTCTCATAGAAGTTTAATATTTATTGCTGTTTAAAGAAATTATAGATTATTAAAAGTAGAAACAATGAATAACGAATTAAGAATTAGTTAGGAATGTTGTTCCAAAAGCTTATTGCCCATTATTATGGGCACACAATCGAGTACGTAATAATGTTGATTATATATTTATCATGATTTATTTTTAAGTCAAAATTTATCCTGAGTGATGAATGAGTGTTGAAAGTTTTATTTAATTGGTATAATTATATTTTAATTGATTGGTAAAATGTTTATAAACATTTAATATTATTAAAGAATTTTATTTTAAATAATACATTTACCATTGTAAAATTGGAAAAAGAGAATTAATTAAATTAAATTTAATGTTAATTTTTTATTATTAAATATTATAATAAAAATAATTAATAAAGTTAAATATATAGTTTATTTAAAAAAAAGTGGAATTAGATTTTTTTATTTATGAATATTTATCCTTATTTTTCTATCCATATTCTTAATTTCTAAATAGATTTTGTTACAATACTATAGGCCAATATCATGACTTATCAATATCACATGCCCAAAAAACCATAACTCATTTCATAGGACACTTGTTCATATGATATTTTTTTAATCAATCAACTTAATTAAAAGAGTAAAAAGAACATACCTACTTTAGAAATAAATCTCAATGTTTGATTTGTCTATACTACTAGGATTATTGTAGAAGATCCCATGGAAGTTAAATATTGATCGGTCGACATAATATTATTGATAATTAAATAAAATTTTGAAGCCCTGCCATCGAATAGGCATGTCTATATATATATATATTATATGTATATTTATAGCTATATTTGGTAATATATATAATATTATTTTTGTTAATTATTTTAATATTTTTATTTTAGTGATAATTAACCTTTTGTTACTCCTCTTTTTTCTTCTTTGTGTCTCTTTCCTTTCCGTTTCTCCTTTCTATCTATATATATAATATATTATATGTAGTATTATTGGTGTAGTTTGTGTATAGGGGAAACATGGTCACAATTATTTAAAATATCTATAAGAGTCACATTCATCCATCTTTATCACCTTATACTCAATAGTACAAATAAATATAACTATGTGTCTGAGGTTACTATAATATAATATAGAAATTAGATGAAAATGATAGTGTAAAGTACCTTCAGGATCCCCTTTTAATATTTAGGAAAAGGCAACCGAGCACTTTCTTAGATAAGGATACGATATTATTCCATAACTACTAAACCTAGAGACTCTTCCTTGGTTATCCTTGTGTCATCATACATGTTCTACGAAATTTTAACACCATACAATACCTTAAGTACTACCTTAATTTTTCCCATCAAGTCAAGTTTATGGAGTATTTCCTAATTTCATATGCCCCTTTCCTACATTATTTGAGTAATAATAGTCTTTTTCATCCAATATAATTTAGTGAGCCTAAAAGTCCTAGTATCCCTAGTTCTAGAAAAACATGTGTCTAGAATCCATCGTTTAAATACTTCTTGAATTTGTTCATTAGAAATTCCTTTTCTTTTCTTCCAAGGTAATGTTTCCATTTAGTCTATTTCCTTATTAATATTAGCATGGATCTTAGAGAGGAAATACGTAGTCGTCATCTAAGCTTCCTTCCTAGCCTCGCTTATTTAACAAGCATTTTCTTATGAAATAAGTTTATGTATATTGGTTTGACATCTTCTATTGGATGGTTTTCCCCTTACTCTATCCTTGGTCCTAATTCCTCTAGTTATCTCTAAAGTTTTAATGCAATTAAGATAGAAAACATGAGGGAATGGTGCACTATAGTGGTAGTAGGTGGTATTATTTCTTGATGCTATGAGAGGTTAAGAGCATAATCTAATGAACTTAGATAAGAGAGACCCAAAGCCCATAGGAGAGACAATTCTCAATGTCAATCTTAAATTGATTTAAACTATTGAAGGCGTTTAATACTTAGTACTTACAAGATTAATCCCACAAATAGTGAATCTGATTAAGAGAATGAAATGCAAAGTGAATAAGAAAAAAGAGGGAAAATGATAATCTAAAGAAAATATAAAGAATAAAGAATAAAGGAGAGTAAAAAGTAAGGAATGAAAAATGTTAGGTTATTTTTCCTTCTCATTAAAGATTAGTTGGTCTTCCCATTGCCTTGACCCTTTATTTTTCCTCTTGTAATTTCATTCTCTAAACGATTTTTTTGGGTCATTGGAGAAGGAGGCATAGAGATCCAAGAGTTTTCTACACAAAAGATTACCAAAATGAAATACCAAAGCCCCCATTTGAAGTTGAATTTCACAATTGGGTTTCCAACATAAAATTTCAGTATTGATTATGAGTGTGAGCTAATTATGTGTGATGGAATTTTATTTACAATTGTATATTAATGATTGTCGGTTTTGAAAAATTCATATGGCACAAATTAATCCCTATTGTGCTCAATTCATTTGGTATTTTAATTATGTTATGTGTTAGAAAATCTGAGTTGTATTCATTCTGGTAAGCAATTACTTTCTCTACTCGATATAATTCACATATACATCATCATTATGATCTATATAGAAAATAATTTATAATTCACAAAACCTTCAAAAAAAAATTTTCTAAGGAATTCATATCATCTACTATGCTTAAGGAGAGATTGATGAATGTCATTATTTATTCATTACACCTATCTAGATAAATTTCAAATTTTATCTCTCATTTATGTCCTTTCATTGTACATTAAAGTTGTTGCTACTCACCGAGGTTGTTTGACTTGAAAATATGCACAATCTCATTTCTTAGGAATTCACATGATCCACTATACTTGAGGGGAGATTCTATGTATTTTATTATTTATTCATTGCATCTATCTACCTATATTTCAAATTTCATCTCTAATTTATAGGCATTCATTGTCTATTAAGGTTGTTGATGCTCACCAGGGTTGTTTGACTTCAAAATATAGATGTTTTTGCTTCTTTGGTGGTCTGTAACATAATTCCACACCAATCAAACCCCTTAAGAGATTGCTTAAAAGATAGAAGAAAATAATTTGAACATCCTTCATTGGCCCCCTATGTGTATGGTCATATCCTTTTGGAAATGAGTTGAATTTGGATCCATATTTGCAAAAAAAATCAATTTATCGTTTTAATTGGTAATGAGCTCCATCTAGAAATGAAGTGGGACTAAAAATATGCTATTGTGTTTCATTAATCAATTTTACATGAAATACATACAAATGTACATGTATATGATTCGAACATCCTTTGAAATTTTGGTCCACTCACTCATTTTCAATGGACATAAAGAAGAATCTTATCTTGGAGTGTGGTTAAGAATTTATTTGTTGTTCAAATGATTCCCAAGCATAAAGCTGAGCATATATGGATTATTTATATCATTGGCTACGTGAAACATTAGACATGATTCTTCCTTTAGGCATCAAAATACTCTCAAATTTGATTTTACTTAATAGCCATGCCCGTGAAACATTATAAGTCCAAGATTGAATTAAACTTGAATACATTCTAAGTATTCATGCTAATGATCACATAACAAAGAGGCTTGTCTCAACTCAAGTCTATGAATGGGGGATTTATTTATTTGTTGAGTAAGTTTTATAGAATTATCAATGCCCACATTTGGTTCTCAAAGCTAGCACTAAAGCAACATTTTTCAATGCTAGAAAAGAGTTTGCTAAATCATCTCACATATTCCTTATTCTCTCATAAATTTCATTGGAAAACATCTAAAGGATTCAATGTTTTATTTTAGAGTTTGTGAAGAATAAGCTTGAAACTAATTACAATTTCTAGTTAGTTATTCCATACATTTCAATAAGCCTCTTACCTATTTGTTAAATGCTTGATGGAGATCCCTATTCTATCCCGATGCAGCTTCTCACTTCTCAAAAAAACCTGGAATCACAGACATAAGAAAGATAAAATGCATATGCAACATACCAATTCAAACAAGCTCAATCTAATGATCAAGGAGATTAAAAATTGAAATTATCTTAATGACTATAAAAAGAGACATAAATCATTCATCATTTCAGAAAGACAATACAATGGAAAAAAATGATTCATTTGTATTTATTCAAGGATAAGGAAAACCCTTACAACCTCTGCCTTGATGTCATGAGGTTCCTCCCAAATGCCTCTAACCCTCTCCTTAGATGATAAGCCTTCCAATCCAAATCCAACAACATAAGTGTATTTTTTCTGAACGTCCTAATCCCTCTAGCCCATATTCAATTTATAGGCCAAGAGGAATAAGTTTCATATCCAAAAGAGAAGGATGAGATCATCTAATTTGGGGATTAGAGTTCCTTGATGAGACGAAATTAGCTCCATGATCTAAGGGGTATGGTTCGAATAGATATGACCCAAAAGCTTTCAGTTGGGATATATTCACCCAAAATTTTTTCTGGAATTCATTTTTTATTTTTACTTTTATTTGAGTTATGTGTGCGGTCTATAGTGGAAGACAGAGCATAGTTCTGCACAAGTTTCAGTGATAGAAACTACAAATGTGTATAAATTGACTAGGAAAAGTGCACAAGTCATATAAAACAAGTTATAAATCCATTTTACTGAAAATTCACATATTCCTCAAGGGTTTTTTATTGTTTGACCTCTAATGGATTGTAATGGAACACGTTTATGGATGACGATAGATCCATTTTAAAAATCAAGTGTCATGGTGACAAAATGACGTATAGAAGCTACCAAGGAATATCTTAAAGTAAACAGGAAGAACATGAAGAAGAACATTGGTGCAACTATCCAAATCAATATTATGATGCTCCTGCTAAAGGACCTCCAGTCTTGTTCCAAATCGTTGTACCTGGATGCCATGGAGGCTAGATTCTGCTTTCATCTTGATCCCATCACACATTTTGGGGAAGCCATCGTGCAGTAAAAAGATTGGCACAGGCATGGGACCGAGAACCTACAATTCGAAGTTTCTGACCTCGAGTTTCCCCAAACTCAAACTTGACTTTTGTATTATTAGGATGTCTAGTTGACTCTACCAAATTTTCTTTTATATGGGTATGAGTATATTGTAATATTCTTTTGTAAGTAATTTTTAATTGAAATTCCAAGTGTCAAATTTGGAATAAGAAGGGTAACGATGTGATGAAGTTGAAGATCCATTTTGTAAATAAGTTGAAGAGTTATGAGGGGAGTCGAAGAGTCAAAAAGGGGAAGTGAATAGTCACCCATTTTGTTATAATTTTGTCCTCGTAACTTATGTAAACAAATTTTGGGAACCAAGCTTTTAGCTAGGCTTTTAGCTTAGGATCAGGAGATTGGGAGCTTGTTGAGAGCCTTAGCTTCTCTGTAGCATAGAGGGAGTATCTTTCTTTGAAGAGAAAGTGTAGACATACTGTCCCTCTATTAGGAATAGTGATTTTTCAGTGGTTTATGTATTCATGGAACTTTCACTTCAATAAAACTTCAAAGCCAACACATTTTCATGCATATGTTGGGAATATAGTAGGAATATTCTTATTATTATTACAATATATGTTATTTCGCTTACACTAACAATTATGAATTCTTTCATTTGCATTAGTATGAATCTTTTTGAATGTGTGTTGTTATTTATTTCCGTCATGGTTAACTTGTGAAATATTTTACAGGCTAACTTGTGATGTCTTGTATGCTAGTGTATTCCTTTTAAGTTGTGTACTACTATAGGATTCCAAGGGGTGCACTCATTTTCCCCTCATGTGTTAGAACCTTTCATACATCACACTCGACCTTATATAGAGTCCGACACTTGTTTCCCCAAAGTCACCAATACACCACTCTAGGCATTATTGCATCTAAGGCAATTCATTAAAACCCAATACTTCAGAAATCAGGTTGTATTCTGAATGGGCCTCCTATACCAAATGGTGTGAGGTGTACTTGGGACTTCACATCAGGGAGACCCCCTAAATGTTGGCGGGTCTAGCACCATCAATATTTCTGGTGCTAAAAGGAGCACTGGATGACAAGGTAAGAGTATGAAGTTTGTTTTAAATTTATGTATCTTTAATGGCTTCTTCTAATATCTTAAGCCCAACATGTTTTGCCATAACCGGAAATCTAAAAATTCCCATAAGAATAATAAATGACTTGTTGAATTAGAAATTTGATGGTGAGGATGAAACAACCATTCTTGAGCACACCACTCACTTTCTTGAATTTTTCACTAAACACAATATTACCTGTGGTGTTGTTAGGGAAAATTTTAAGAACCCCCCCTAAATTTACATGTATAATAAATGGGCAAATCTTCATGGTATATAGGAAAAATGGAAGGCAATTTGATCAATAATATGATATGTATATATAATTTCTTGGCGAATCTCTCACCAGGCATGGCGAATATTTTACTCAATTATAAAATCTTGTGTTTATTGAATACACAAATGAAATCATTGCATTTCTTTAAAATATCTTATGAAATCAAAATTACCAAAATTACATATTGCTAATCTAGTGGGTGTAAGATAAAATTCACCCGTGCCATTCACAGAAAGCATGAGAGAAAACCTAATCATCACTTCTATGTTCCTGTTTGTAATTAGAAAAATACCCAAATTACAATCTATTTACTCCACTTCTAGGGACCTCGTAACCACCCTGCCAATACACAAGTATGTTCCCGTTTGCAATTACAAAAATTACCCAAATTACAATCTGTTTACTCCAGCATATGTTGGAAAGTTATAGAAGGATGACTAGTGCAATCAATCCATTCCTTTTAGCCCTGGATTTGTTTCAGTTTAAAACAGAAGTATACAAATATTCTTGTCCAATGTCTATGCTTTAACCATTCACCTTAAGATGTTTTTACAATATAATTTCCTAAGTCTATTTAATATCTTCATTATCATAAAAACCAACCTATATCCATCTTAACTCCACATCTACCATCTTAGGGGGATGAAATCTATTTATACCTCTGAGCACTTGGGTCACTTGGTAGACCCAGAATTAAGATGGATCTAAAATGATAGAATTTCCCCTTTAAATAGTCTATGCTCACATGAATACCATGGTAATACCATGGGTCAATACCATGGGTTATCATAAACCCGGAGCTTAAAAATTACTATTAGTAATTTATAAAAATTAATAAAATTAGTAGTTGATTTTTATTTTAACCAAACTAAAATGTTTAACATACATTAAATTACAACATCCATTTTTACTCTTGATCGGATCAAATATTTTTTCACTCTATGCTAGTTTGCATATCACGATATTTGATACCTCTGGGGGTTAGTAGATCCAAAGTAAAGATGGATCTATTCTGGTTTAATTCCCCCATTTA
>APFE031628261.1:120825-156982 GCA_000404065.3 Pinus taeda | reverse complement strand
CTGGGTGCCATTTTGATATAATGGATATATTCATGAGCCTACTTTGATCATATGTTGTCTTCCATCTATATTCTAACGTTGTGTGTTTGGAAACATGAATGAAAATCTTTAAAATTATGTGTTTTTATAAAAAATAAATATTTAATGTGTTTTTTACAATGACCGAGTTATTGAAATCGAGGTGGCCGAGTCGATACCGAGTCGGAGTTGGAGTCGAAGTCAACGCTCAGCTGAGTCAGAGTCGGAGTCGGAGTTTTAAAACATTGCGATGAACAAGCCCATCACTCACATGCATTGGCCAACGGGAAGGTCATTAGCAACAAAGAACAAAACCATAGCTACAGTTACAAAACACAACCAGAAACAGAGGAAAGGGATATGAGAAACTCACTGAGGGAGAGCCGAGCTCGTGCAAGCCATGAGAGAAGCCATGGAACTAAGGTTGCAGTCACAAAGTTGCTCGTTGCCCACAAGGAGCTAAGATTGTCAGTGACGGAGAAAAAATGAAGCAGATAAGACCAGCATGGAGGGAGGACATATCTTTTGGACGACCATCGAGTGAGAGCGAAAGCCAAGCCACTCCACAACCGCAACCTGTGTTCAAACAAAACTAGACAAACAGTCAAACTGTGAAGCAAGCGCATGGAGGAGAGTCATGTAAACCAAAGCTGCAACTGAAAACACAACTAGAGCCGAGCGAAATTGACAACAGAGACCAATACCAAGGGTTCCAAACCCGGGTCTCGAAACCAAGCACAAAACAGGGACCATAGACATCATCTGCAGGTGGAAACCCTCACCAAGTTGCAAGCCAGGCACAGTGGAAACGAAACCCTAGCAAAGAGACAAAGCAAACCCTCATTTTGCGAAACCGCAGACCTCACAAGCAACACAGCATCACAACAAATAGAATGAATAGTTCAAGGTTTCGAAAGATAGTAAGAGCGGGAAGGAACGAAGCCGAAGGCCAAGACACATGTCCTCGTCACAATAAAACAACAATACAATATCATTAAAGTCAACCAATCACTACGTTAATAAAATCCAATCAACCGTTTATCATTAAGCCGAAGGTATTAAGGGCTAGCCGCTAGACCCATCATGGTGCGATATATCTTTCGCATTGTTGCACTAGGGATCTTCAGTGTTTTAACAGTCATGGTCCCTGATTGTGTCAGATTACATAAATCTAAAGAACACCTAAAGGGTATTTGAGAGAAGGTTTCCATATATTTATTTTTTCCAATGTTACCATATATTTACATTGTTTATCAACCACTGACTCAGCGTGTTTATGTGAAAAGCTGATGCAAGTGCGTGGAAAAAGAAACTACATATCTAGCATTAGTTGCTTTTCAGTCTGTGAAGGGAATATTCATGGTGAGTCGGTCCACTCCGCATCATGACGATCGCCACATGGATGACAATTTTCCAAAGCGGTGTCAGTGATCTGAAGACCAGAATCATAGGCCTGCCCTGATTTCCACTCGGAGGGAAGCACAGACTTTCTCGCCCCCAACCATTTCCCATCGTACCCACTTGTAACCTCAAATCGAAACTGAAGACCACCCCGTGGTGGGCTCTGTATGACCCAGACTCCGTCATGGTTGCGTGTCATGTAATGCCACTCAAAACTACCCACCTGCAAACAGATTACATATTAATTGTTCGGAAATTAATGGATGCATTATTCAGAAATTAATGTCATGGACTAATTTACCTGAGCAACATCTACGTTAACTATGTCTGTCTGGCCTCCCTGGTATAAGCATTGGACAGCAAGATAGTAAGGATAGTGGCTACTTTCATCCACCTTCACTTCCAAATTCTGGCCCTTGTATTCACAGAGGATCCTACATACCTCACCAAATTAGTCTCACTAAAGAATTAAATTAGTCTCACTAACTAAATAAGGTGTAAACAAGATAGATTGAGGGAATATCTCTGACCAAATTAGTCTCACTAAAGAATTAAATTAGTCTCACTAACTAAATAAGGTCTAAACAAGATAGATTGAGGGAATATCTCTGACCAAATTAGTCTCACTAAAGAATTAAATTAGTCTCACTAATTAAATAAGGTCTAAACCAGATAGATTGAGGGAATATCTCTGATGGTAGATTTAGATAGATTGAGGGAATATCTCTGATGGTAGATTTTGGGAAATTTTCGGAATTTGATCATTTGAGAAATTACAGTTGATAATTAGAAAAGAGATTAATAAATTTACAAGTAGATTTAACCTTTTTTTCACGGGATGTCAAATTCTGAAATATTTTCGTCAAATTCTGAAATATTTTCAAAATCTACCGTATCAAATTCAGATTCTGAAATATTGTCAAAATCTACCATATCAAATAAACCACACACAATTAAATGATTTATCTTTTATAATCAATATCTACAATCCCGTCTCTGAAAAGTTGACGGCCCTTGTGTGGAAGTGCCAGGCTTAAAAATGCCCTGCGGTTTACCACAAAATCTGTCTGGTTGTTCTGAGTGAGGTCTGTAACTAATATCGTTGTCCCTGACTTAGTGCATAATTTGGAGTTCTTGCACCTTACCTGCAAATTCAACCAATTTATACATGATCAAAACCTGATGTAGTAATTAAAACAAAACAGACAGTTTGAGTCGATTGTAGATTTTTGGATATTTAGAATATTTGAGAACCTAAGCTAAGTAGATTTTAGAATATTTGGAAAATTCCATGGATATGAGCCAAGTGAAACGAAGTCAATTTCACTTTGCCTTCTTCAAATTTCCAAAATATTGGAAAATCTGCCATGTTAATTTCACTTTGCCTTCTTCAGATTTCCAAAATATTGAAAATCTGCCATCTTCAACTGTCTCACTTTGCTTATGTTTACTATATTTCCAAAAACTTTGAAAATCTGTCATCTTCAACTGTTTCATTTTGCCTATGTTCGTTAGATTTCCAAACTATTTGAAAATCTGTCATTGTCAACTGTTTCACGTTGTCCATGTTTATCAGATTTCCAAATATTAGAAAAAGCTATGTCATCTTCCCTTGTTTCACTTTGCCCATGTTAGTTATATGGCTGAAATATTAGAAATCTGCTTCAACTGTTTCACTTTGGTTACGTTCATCTGATTTTCGAAATATTTGCAAATCTGCCATCCTGACTGTTTCACTTTGCCCATATTCATCAGATCTCCAGAAAATCTGCAATCTTCGATCACGTTTGTCAGTTTCACTTCAGCCATATTCATGGGATTTTTGAGATATTAGAGAATTTTACACCTTAATTGCAAATTTAACCAAGATTAAAATATGATATAATAATTTAAAAGAAAAAACATTAAATAAATTTTAAAATATTTGGAAAATTTGATGTACATTAACAAATAAACAAAACAAGGTCAATTGTTACACTTTGTCCATCTTACTCAGATTTTAAAAGTATTAGAAAATATGCAGGTTGGCAGCTTCACTTAGCACATATTCATCTGATTTCAAAAATATTCTAAAATCTTACACCTTACTTGTAAATTCATCCACCAATTTATACATATCAAAATCTGATATTATAATGTCCATCTTACTCAGATTTAGGAAGTATTGGAAAATATGGAGGTTGGCAGTTTCACTTAGCCCATATTTATCTGGTTTCAAAAATATTCTAAAATCTTACACCTTACCTGTAAATTCATCCACCAATTTATACATACCAAAATTTGATATAATGATTAAAACAAAACAGACCATTGAATATATAGAGTAGATTTTAGAATGTTTAGAAAATATAGTAAATTTCAGATAGTAGATTTTAGAATATTTAAGAAACATGAGTTAAGTAAATTTCAGAATATTTAGAAAATCCCAGAAATATGAGCAATGTAAAACGAAGTCAACTGCACTTGGGAATATGATAAGGAGACTCAGTAAGAAGAAGAAAGATTGGTGCAGCCTTGCAGTAGCCATGATGTGGGAAATTGAAATCGAAATTGTGTATTGATGTTCAATATGGCAATGCAAGCGTTTTATAAGTGATTGAGGCAGAGTAAGGAATACATGTTGCGTTCGGTTAAACCTACACGCAAGAGACAGTTGTTTGTTCCACTGCAAACGAGAAAATAGAATCCCACAGTTGTTTGTTCCACTGCCAACGAGAAAATAGAATCCCATCAAGTAATCGTACGTGTCCAGCACAGTCCCGATCTTATCCCAACTCTTCTGTAATGTAAGAGTTGGTAGCTAGTCGGCCACTTTAAGTTGCCTGGGGCAACGGATGGAAAGAACATATCCGCTGAGTATCTTTATGTTTGATTTTTTTTAATCTTATAGGATATTTTTAGGAATTTGCAATTCAAGATTTCAAACTACTCAACAAAGATTTGAATAAAAAGTGCTATTATGATTTCATATTTATGTGAAAAGAAATGATATTTTAAGTTTTATGACATTAAAAAAATTAGTGTATGAGATCATTATTTTTTAGTTTTTTTTGTAATTTAATTTTTTTCCTATTTAAATTGATGATGAGTTAAATCCAACCTTCCAACAATTCCCTAGCTAAAAAGACAATGCCAAGAAACTGATGCTAACATGTTCTCATAACTTTCTCTCATGTCTTTGAATGCGTCACATTCCAAAATGAAATGTTTTTCCAATTCCACAGTCTAAGACGTTGAAAATGTACACACCGTTGAAAATACACACCCGTTCTTCCCAAGTTTCTTTAGGCCTTTTCCACTATCCAAGTTCACACCGAATTTGATGTGAGTTGGTCCTTAATTGAGCAATAAGAACCACAAAATGCTAGCTCGAATGAACTCCTTCCCAAGCTTCTTTAGGCCTTTTCCACCATTCAATGCTAGCTCCAATGTACTCTTTTTGTTGTAGATCACATCTTATTTTTTTATATGTGTTTCTCATTTTCTTATGGAGGATTACTTTGGAATACTATATTGAAAGCTAATATCATGCCAACCGCACTCGTCTCCCTGTTGTTCACTAAATCATACCTCAAAGAACATCCCAAGAATTTAGATCTACCCACGAATAATAGAAGATTTTGTGTGTATTTACTCTTTCAGATGATCCGTGTCGTTGATTCGAACCCAGAGACTTCATGCAAATTCTACATCTGCTGCTGCAATTTATGGTGACGCGGTTGACATCTCTTTGGTGGGTTGCAATTTCTACACACCTAAGTATTCAGATAAATGCATCTGCGTATTATGTTCTTAATCCTAATTGGCTTCCACACATATCAAGAAAGAAATTGGAGAAGCATAATAAATGGGTGCAGGGATAGAATTTCATGGGCAATTTATTTTTTATGGGTGATTTGCAGTGCAAAATTTTCAATGTTTTTACTTTATATTAGGAAAAAGATAGAGAAAATGTAAAAACCGTCAAATTTAATAATAGGTGATGGAATTTGATGGGCAATTTGCCTCTTACGGGTGATTTGCAGTTTAAAAGTATCAAAATTTAGTTCAAAATTTTCAAAGTTAGGAAAAAGGTAGAGAAAGTGTAGAAACCGTCAAATTTTAATGATGGGTGACTCGTTGTGAAAAGTTTAATCATAGAATTGTCGGATTGGTATTGAGTCTTTTATTTATTTGTTTATAGTATTTGAGGTGATTTCTAAAAGAACCTCGTGAAACATGTTGTGGAAATCTTTTTTAAAAAAGAATTGAACTTTTTTATTTATTTTTCAGTTATTTATTTTATTTATTTTTAATTATTAATTTAATATTGATAATTTTTGTAATTCTTTTGGATATTTAATTTAAGTTTTTATTATTATAATTAATTTTGTAACACTTGTAAAAGAAATTATTAATATTTTTCAAAAATTGCCTATAATTTTTAGATTGTTTGAATGAAGTTGTTTTATAATATTATTAGCATTTATGATTATTGTTGGATTTGCATGCCAATTATTTTATATTTTCTTTTCATTTAGAGTATTTAATTTAATTTGTAAGTAAGTTTTTTATTTTCTTTGGATGCAGAATAATTTTCTCATTGTTAAAGTGTTTGTATACAAAACATTTCATGTTTCTCGTTTGTAACAAAGGGAAACTTTTTATATGGATGATATATCTTGCTACAAAAGTTTCTCTAAATATGTGGTTTCCTATTTTTACTCTTCAAAGTTATACATTTTCACATTTACAAATGCTAAATAAGTATTTTGATGACTATCTACATTTTTCAACTATTTAATTTAATTTATATAACTAAATATATTGTTAATATCCACTTGTATTAGAAGTAAATTTATGTGTTTCATTATTCCCTTGATGGTCACATGATTTCCTTATGTAGAGTATAGTTTCCTTTCTGTTGCACACAAGTGGTTTGATAGTACTTGGAAACCTAAGAGTCAAACAAGATACACAATTGCAGAGTTAAACATTTCGAGAGACATGCAAGGATTTATCCCATGGCTTTTTTTGATGGGCTTCTGTAAATCTTGATTGTGGGTGTGGAGGGGTTCTCCATCTATCCTACTCCCACAAATACAACTTTTTTTGGAACCACTGAAGAGGCACAAATCAAAGGGTTGAGTTATTGGCTTTATGGTTAATCTTATACTTTGCTAGGATGAAAGATATTTCATATTTGAAGGTTTTTGGAGATTCCAAGATTACCATTGATTGATAAATGGTGATGTTGGGTAGGATGCATCATCCCTTACTTGAGGAAGATTACTTTCCAACATCTATTTAGAGATATGAATACAAGAGAGGAGTTGTTGTTACATCATGTATCTTGTACCATGAAGAATATATGGAGGAGACATTATTGGATTGCAGGGAAATTCCTCTCTTCCCAGTTGTGTACTTGGTAATATGGCTAGGATATCTAGTCCACAAGCACTTGTTATTTCTACTAGAATTTTCAGCTTTATTTTAAGATTAAAGTTCCAAACAAAAAACCATGAAAATTGTTTAAAAGGTGGTGTTCCTACCTATAGTCTATAAATTATCCTTCCTATTAATATTTTTTTCAAATCCTTTTTCTAATAAAATACGGCAATAGTCTAAACAAATCTCATCCATATTAAACAATTTTAATGCAAAATAAGATCTCTTAGTTTATCTTCAATCAAGTATGGTAAATCTACAAATATTGAGGAAATTCAAAGCAATTTTATGCTCACTCTTACAAAATACCATGAAGATTGTAACAAAATAGTTTTCCTACCTCTAGTCTATAACCTATCCTTCCTGTAAATATTTTTTCAAACCCTTTTTCCAATAAAATATGGCCATAACCTAAACCAACTTCACTATATCTCGGTTTATCTATCCTTCTTGTAAATATTTTTTCAAACCCTTTTTCCAATAAAAGTATGGCCATAACCTAAATTAATCTCTTAGTTTATATGTCCTTCTTGTAAATATATTTTGAAACCATTTTCCTAATAAAATTATGGTCATTACCTAAAAAAATCTTTATTTTATGAAGAAGGACGATTTAGTTACCTAATTTCTTCAAATAAAGCAACCTCTTTGAAAAAAAAAAAAAGAAAAATTAATTGGAATTTAATGTCTTTACATAGGCTACATTTAGAGAAGAATATCATGGGAAAAAATATGGGTTGTCAAAAAATGGACTCTTTAAGCCAATGGCAATTTGACCAAATCAAAATATTTAGATAACATAACATAACAGGATAGGACATTACAACATATTTTCCATACTTGTTTGGAGAGTGCCTCTAGGTCCAATTATCAATAATTAATTACCATCCCTGGATGGAGTGACAAACAAGGGAAGAGGGGGGCAAGGGGGGACATCGAAACGAGCCCCGAGAAGTGTAAATGAGCTAATGTGAACCATTAGTTCAATGAAAATGTTATTGATGAGGAGACAGCGCGGGGAACCATTCGAGAAATTAGTGCATGTAGAGAGGGAGGGGATCATGGTGCCTTTAGTGAAGATAAATCTCAAGATATTTGTGGTGTTCGTGGTAGTAGGTGGGGGAAAACAAGCTTCAGTAAGGTTTTGCAATGTAGTTGAAGGTACATGGTATGCATGGCATGAGAGTGAAACTAGTCATGCGTTAATTTGTCACCATAATTTTTTCCTTTCTCAATAGTATGCCTTCCACCGAAAACATGGGACTTTCCCTCATAATGGGAGGATTCTATCTGTTAGAGTACATAGTTACCGGTGAGTTGGTTGCTAGACTCCACATCTTATATGGGAAATATGCAAACATTATGGCTTGAATTTGGTACAAGAGAAGAGTTGGTTGCTATATCTATCAACACTTAGGCTTCCAACGTGGGTTTTTCCTTCTTCAGTGTCAGGTGATCTCTCTCTATTATTTTGGATTCTTATGTGTGATTGTGAATGTAGTTTTTGTAGCGAATGTTCTAATATATTGGCTGGGATTTGGTGGTTGGTGGTTTTCTCTGATGGGACACTCACCACCTGGAAGTTGGCTATTGGGCATAGCTTTAGTTGTTAGAGAGGTTGTGCTAATTCTTGATTTTGCATGGGAGTTTCTACTAGCGGGGTTGGGTAATTCTATTCTTTGTGGTCCTGTAATTGGATTTTCATGGTGTCATTCTTTTCTACTCTTTGTTGTTCTGCCAGCGGACTAGGGTCTAGGTGGTCTTGATGAGTGCATGTTTGTAGCCCTAGTATTGGTTTAATCCTTCTCTTCCTGATACAGGAGCTAGTAACTCTCTTTTCTCAGTCTAGTGATATTGTGCCTTTTTTGTATGCTAGGTGGAATTCTGGTTAGGGTGGTTTTCAATGCAGACAAGTTTGGTGGTGGTCGCAAAAATCAGTAACTTCTATATCACAGTGTCGATTCAGCATATTTTTTACTCTGACCAACCACTATGTCATTTTTTTCATGGTTGCTAAGGGTCTCAGCCTAGGTTGGGCATGTTTTGGTTGAGCTCCTCTCGGCCAGTGTGGAACCAGCGATGAATTGGGGTCTCCAGGTGTTAGGAATGATATGCCTCGCCAATGGACCAAATTCAAGCAGGGGGTTGCTTACTACTAAGAGCAGGCTCGTCGAGGACATAATTGTCTACACCATTGAATTGAGGACTATGTTGCTCGCTACAATGAACTCACCCCTACCCATATACAGGATGAATTTAACGGATCAGAGTGGGAGGCTTCTTCTCATAGAAGCTCCCTCTCATACACAGAGGTTCTAATTGAGTGAGCAGAGTAGATCCATGATATTGGTCATACTAGGGGCCGGCTTAATTAGTAGATGCAGACAATTGACTTGTACTGCAAAATGAATTTTTTATTACATCAAACTCTGTTGTACCTCCAAGAATATTGTATGGACATTCTTCAATGACTTGATCGCTTGTAGAATCACCTGGGGGATCTTGGTAGGTGAATGGAGCAGATGGAGCAACACCTAGGCATTCCTCCAAATGCAGGAATACCTCCAAGAGACCCATCTACTCCTATCCTAGTGGTAGGCTTTGATTCTAAGCCCTCAGCTTCATGAAGATATGACTATGTTTTTTTTATTTCATATTTACATTTACTTTTGTACAAGGCCAATTAGGCCACTGCCTTAGTGTTAGCGTAGTTATTTTTGGATATGGTCCATCTCTTTTTTCAGAGATCAACTTAACTTTAAATAATCCACTATGTAAACCTTTGTTATAGCAATTAATAGAATTTACCCCATAAAAAGAAAAATAAAAAAAGAGATGGTAGAGATTTAACCTCTATGGAATATACATGTAATATTTTTACTAGTGGTTAGGATAAAGGTTCAGATTTATCTTAAAGGTAGTTACCTTTTTGTTTTCAATTTAAATAAAAATATATATTATAAAACTAATCTAAAATAAAATATATAAAAAATATTCTTTGAAATGAATTATGGATTTTTGGGCATGTGGTTTTGATAAGCCACGGTATTAGCCCATGGTATTGTAACAAATCCTATTTATAAATTAAGAATATTCATGATAAAATGAAATGAATTTTCATGGTTAAGAATTTTGTTACATGCTTTTTTAAATGTATATATGTTTAATTCATATATTAATTCTTTTTATAATTAATAGTAATAATAGTAGTATAAAATGTTTACAAAGTTTTGGATTAACGTTGAATGTGTGCATTATTAAGGCACTTGTTGGAAATATTGAAAAGGCGGTGAATCAATATTTCACTTCAAACAGTTAATTTTAATTTCATAGAGCATTGTTTATTGTTAGCATTAGATTAAAACATAAGTTAGCATCACATTACATGAACAGATAACAATACCAATCAACAATGCATAACATCCAACATAGTAGACAAGATATTTTTAGGTGGAAACTGTTCCGATAGAAAAACCATTAAACGCTTCTTAATATAGGTCTTAAAAATTTACATCAATAAGAAGCTCCAACTTCCATTATTTCAGCATCAACTAAAGGCTACTCTAACCCCATGGTTTATAGGCTCCAACCTGAAGGACGCTCCAACGCCCTAATTTACTAGCTCCAACTAGAAGGACGCTCCAACCCCCTCGCTTACCAGCTCCAACTAGAAGGACACTCCAACACCCTGGTTTTATCAGCTCCAATTCAAAGGATGCTCCAACACCCTGCACAACCTCCAACCTACCCTAGCACCTCCCTGCCACCCTGAAGTGTTCTTAGGCTTTGAACTGAAGGAGACTCCAATATATTTCCTTGCACCACCATGCCACCATATTTAGCAAGTGACCATGTTTCATATATTTTTTCTGGACTAGATCCACCTCTGCTCAGTAATGGTACAAAACATAAAATTCTCTGCAAATACAAACTCTGCTCAACAATCAAATCTGCTTCTACTCAAAATCCACTCAACATCTTTGTATCAATATAATTTCAATCTTGCAATCATTACTTCATTTGATCTGCACAATTGCTTCGTACCCCATACTTGTATCAAGATCCTACTCATAATCCTTTGTCATCAACTCTCATTCATTCATAATCACTAACATATAGATATAGCTTAATAGCCCTGCAAAATACATTATTACAAATATATATAGTAGCTCATGCCCTGCATACAAACATAGCCAACAAACTTTGATCCATGTCACAATCCTCTAAGAGAAGATCAAGTCAACAAGACAATATTTTTCATTGTGAAACCCCTGCAGCGGTCCTTCAACAATGCCTGGTCATCAATGAAAACCCTAATGGTAGTACACAGTGGCATAACCCTTTCTCATTCATACATTCAATAGAAAACCCTAGTTTTACAAATACTCGGTTAGTATTTGCTTAAGATACATCAACTTGTTATCAAACATTACATCAATCCCTAATTTTTTATTGTAACATAAGTTCTCTTGTTGTCATCCCTCTAGAAGCATCAATTACATACTAAACTTTTCTCTGTCTCAACAAGATTTACAACCAAAGCATTCATTTAAAAAACCATGGCAATACATAGCTCAAGATATTCTTAATAGAGCACCAAACCCTAGCTGGTCAATTTTTTTCTCAACCATATAACTTCATGTAAATTCAGCTAGACTGACATATATAAAGGATAGTACTGATGCTTATGACAATTGGAGATGCAGCAATGTATGCATGTCAATGATCAAACAAACCCTTTCTGCTTCACCCTATTGATGTATACCTTGGATGTACAATCCTTGTTCAACCAACATAATTGCTCTTGTGTACTGAAGATGACAAGCATATGCATGAAGATATATGCCACTAATTTGACTTTTTCTTTGTCAACATGTGCCCAACATACCTTTGACCAGGCGACATGAGGATATCATATACATGGCTAGAATATGGCTCACTTCATTCAATTATGGTGTCCTAGATAATGTTTTCAAAAATAAGGATAGTTGTTCAAATACTTCAAGCCAAAAACCCTTAACCAGACTTTTGAGTACAAAAGATAGCATGAGACTTTTCTTTAACACATGTTTGCAAGGATGAGGGATAGACAACACAATAGCCTTGAGAATATGACTTAAATTCAACAAGCCAAGATCTTGTCTGTGGCTTCAAAATTGCACACAATAAGCCTTAGGTTATACATAAGATTGCACCCAATCATTATGTACACGATCCATTCATGAGAATCTTAGTTCAAAAACATAATGCATGGAAATTACATCAACAATTTACAAATATTTTAACTAACAATATCAAATGTAGAATTGATTCAACCATACTTTGTTTTGCATACACAATCTTTGTTTAACAATATTTGCAACCTTGTGCACTAGTCGAATATGAACATTGGCATATTGATTCTTTGCAATAATTAGCTCAATGCAACTACAATATACAAGAACCCAAATCTATTTATTGCAACAATTCATTCCAATATATCATGTTAGTCACACCATTGAGTTATAAGCCCAATATTTGATTCATTTATGCTATATGTATACATCAACGTTAATATACAGGTTGTCAACACACAAACCACATGCAACAAGCAAGTCAAGCACTAAGCACTAGTTATGTGATTTTATTTACCATCCCATGTGCATGGATACTCTATCTTGGCATTATCACTTAATATGGCTTGTTCATTTGAGTCTTGGAGTATGCATTGAGCCATCATACGCACAGAAAATCTCTCCTCTTATGACTTGTATCACTACAAAATGTATGTGTTTGAAATGGGTGAGGATCTAAACATTACATGCACTTCATCAATGTATCACGACCTCGCCATACAATGTGTTATTTCTTAACGCGCTTTCCACTAGATAATTGAATTACATTGTAATCATGATTTTCAAAACTGTGTATCCTTAGAAGGTTTCCACGTCGAATTTCTTATGTGTGTAGCCCTATTGTGGCCCACTATAGCTTTCATAAGGTTGAAATTGCTTCTAAGAGATACCAGAAAATAACTTCAGTCAAATCTGAAATTCTCCTCAAGGATGCCATAGTGATTCTCAATAGTGAGTAGATGTCGTAAAGAGCCATATCAAGAAGACCAACTTAGGCTTCAAGTTGTCTTCGTTAGTGACTAGAATTTTGTTGTGCTCAAAAAACTTGTATGAATCCCTTCAGCAAAGACCCTCCATCAAGAAAGAAAGTAAATTAAACCCAATGAAGATCAATTATCAAAAGATAAGATTAATCCCAAAAAACCTTCAAATATTTTATGAGCTTCAAATATTCCAGGTTGCACAAGGTCGCAGAGAGATCTCTCTAATGTGCATTTTTTCATTGCCTTTTTGGAGGGATAATGTTCCCCATTTATATTGGGTGAAGAGGCCCTTAGGAGGGAGGTTGGCCTAGATTTTGGAAGGAAACCAATATCAAATTTAAATTTTAAATTTTCATATTGGAGCCAGAATTGACTTCTTCTTGGAGGCTAACTTGTCTTGGTGGCCAAGTTTAATCCAAAATAATTTAATTAAAATTCCATAAACCATTTGGTAAACATAAGTAATCAAGATATGCACAAAATTTATTTAATTTCATTGAATTGAATTAAAATGTCATTGTCCATTCAATCAATAAGTTGCTTGCGAGAATTTCTTTGGGGCTTCTTGACCATAAATCAAGTTTCAATACTTTGAGAAGCCCTATCTCCTCAATGGAGAAGATCCATGTGGCATAACATCTACCGTCAAAATCAATATTACGAGGAGAAACAAATGATGATGGTCTCGCGATCAAGAATATTGTCCTTTACATCAATTTTCCTCAACAAGTGTGGGGAATCTAGAGCTTCCTATGGTGCTTTGTCATTATAGCTTCCAATCAATGCAAACTAGAAGAATATTAAGAGTGTTCAAAAACTGATGTTAGAATCAATGACAATACCATTCAACAATATCCCCATTTCTCATTGATGGCTACACATACTCCCCTTGAGATTACTGCTCCCTTTGTCTTCATGCTTCTGATCTTCTATTTTCTAATTATCTCCCCCTTTGACATCAATGGCAAAGGGTTACTCCCCTTAACGAAATTTTTGCCTTTGTCTTCCTGCAATATACCTTTCTTCCTTTGATTTCTTCTCTCCTCTCGACATGTTATGCCTTTCACAACTTACCACAACTAATTCCTCCTATCAATATGCATTGCCAAAAATGTTTAGCCTGATTCTTCCCACAGTTCTATCATGTTGCTCCATAAATCTGACAAATCTTCCTGATCTGATGACTTCTTCTTATCTTCCATTTTTTAACATGTTGAATGATAAATCTTCAAACCTGTAACCGCTACTACTTAGACTCCCCCTCTTCAACATTCACAAGACAGGGAGTCAACAAGTTGGGTTCTTTAGAATAATGTATGAACTAGCTCTATACCAGGATCATCCTGGACCTCAACATCTTCCAATGTACCTATTGATTCATCTTAGTCTTGTGACTTTAAAAATATTGAGAGCGTGACTATTGATACTTTTTCATTCTCTTGATCTTATTTCTTTTGTTTTCTTCTCCAGAGCCCTTTATACTTGATATTAGAGTTCTCCTTCATGTAGGTTTCCATCTTATATTTTAATTCTCGATCTATATGTCCTTATTTATGGCATTTGAAGCACTCTATATGATACATGAATGACAAAGAAATTGACATGTACTTTTTGCTGACAAATTCCTTTTGAAATATATCTTACACTCCTACAAACTTGCTTCTAGGGTTTTGATAATGTCTACAATCCCTAGCAATATAAAGGATAGTACTGATGCTTATGACAATTGGAGATGCAACAATGTATGCATGTCAATGATCAACAAAACCTTTCTGCTTCACACTATTGATGTATAACTTGGATGTACAATCCTTGTTCAACCAACATAACTGCTCTTGTGTACTGAAGGTGACAAGTATATGCATGAAGATATATGCCACTAATTTGACTTTTTCTTTGTCAACATGTGCCCAACATATCTTTGACCAGGCAACATGAGGATATCATATACATGGCTAGAATATGGCTCACTTCATTCAATTATGGTGTCCTAGATAATGTTTTCAAAGATAAGGATAGTTGTTCAAATACTTCAAGCCAAAAACCCTTAACCGGACTTTAGAGTACAAAAGATAGCATGAGACTTTTCTTTAACACATGTTTGCAAGGATGAGGGATAGACAGCACAATAGCCTTGAGAATATGACTTAAATTCAACAAGCCAAGATCTTGTTCATGGCTTCAAAATTCCACACAATAAGCCTTAGGTTATACATAATATTGCACCCAATCAATATGTACACGATCCATTCACGAGAATCTTAGTTCAGCAACATAATGCCTGGAAATTACAACAACAACTTACAAATATATTTAACTAACAATATCAAATGTAGAATTGCTTCAACCATACTTTGTTTTGCATACACAATCTTTGTTTAACAATATTTGCAACCTTGTGCACTAGTCGAATATGAACATTGGCATATTGATTCTTTGCAATAATTAGCTCAATGCAACTACAATATACAAGCACCCAAATCTATTTATTGCAACAATTCGTTCCAATATATCATGTTAGTCACACCATTGAGTTATAAGCCCAATACTTGATTCATTTATGCTATATGCATACATCAACGTTAATATACAGGTTGTCAACACCAAACCACATGCAACAAGCAAGTCAAGCACTAATCAATGTACCTCATCAGTGCACACTATATTTCACCTGTTTCTCTAGTTATGTGATTTTATTTACCATCCCATGTGCATGGATACTCTATCTTGGCATTATCACTTAATATGGCTTGTTCATTTGAGTCTTGGAGTATGCATTGAGTCATCATACACACAGAAAATCTCTCCTCTTGTGACTTGTATCACTACAAAATGTATGTGTTTGAAATGGGCGACGATCTAAACATTACATGCACTTCATCAATGTATCACGACCTCGCCATACAATGTGTTATTTCTTAACGCGCTTTCCACTAGATAATTGAATTACACTGTAATCATGATTTTCAAAATTGTGTATCCTTAGAAGGTTTCCACATCAAATTTCTTATGTGTGTAGCCCTATTGTGGCCCACTACAGCTTTCATAAGGTTGAAATTGCTTCTAAGAGATACCAAAAAATAACTTCAGTCAAATCTGAAATTCTCCTCAAGGATGCCATAGTGATTCTCAATAGTGAGTAGATGTCGTAAAGAGCCATGTCAAGAAGGCCAACTTAGGCTTCAAGTTGTCTTTATTATTGACTAGAATTTTGTTGTGCTCAAAAAAATTGTATGAATCCCTTCAGCAAAGACCCTCCATCAAGAAAGAAAGTAAATTAGACCCAATGAAGATCAATTATCAAAAGATAAGATTAATCCCAAAAAACCTTCAGATATTCTATGAACTTCAAATATTCCAGGTTGCACAAAGTCGCAGAGAGATTTGTCTAATGTGCATTTTTTCATTTCCTTTTTGGATGGATAATGTTCCCTATTTATATTGGTTGAAGAGGCTTTTAGGAGGGAGGTTGGCCTGGATTTTGGAGGGAAACCAATTTCAAATTTAAATTTTAAATTTTCATATTGGAGGCAAAATTGACTTCTTCTTGGAGGCTAACTTGTCTTGGTGGCCAAGTTTAATCCAAAATAATTTAATTAAAATTCCATTGACCATTTGGTGAACATAAGTAATCAGGATATGCACAACGTTGATTTAATTTCATTGAATTGAATTAAAATGTCATTGTCCATTCAATCAATAAGTTGCTTACGAGAATTTCTTTGGGGCTTCTTGACCATAAATTGGGTTTCAATACTTCGAGAAGCCCTATCTCCTCAACGGAGAAGATCCACGTGGCGTAACATCTACAGTCAAAATCAATATTATGAGGAGAAACAAATGATGATGGTCTCGCAATCAAGAAAATTGTCCTTTACATCAGTTTTCCTGAACAAGTGTGAGGCATCTAGAGTTTCCTATGGCGCTTTGTCATTAGAGCTTCCAATCAGTGCAAACTAGATGAATATTAAGAGTGTTCAAGAACTGATGTTAGAATCAACGACAATACCATTCAACAATATCCCCATTTCTCATTGATGGCTACACATACTCCCCTTGAGATTACTTCTCCCCTTGTCTTCATGTTTCTGATCTTCTATTTTCTAATTATCTCCCCCTTTGACATCAATGGAAAAGGGTTACTCCCATTAACGAAATTTCTGCCTTTGTCTTCCTACAATATAATTTCTTCCTTTTATTTCTTCTCTCCCCTCGACATGTTATGCCTTTCACAACTTACCACAACTAATTCCTCCTATTAATATGCATTACCAAAAATGTTTAGCCTGATTCTTCCCGCAATTCTATCATGTTGCTCCATAAATCTGACAAATCTTCCTGATCTGATGACTTCTTCCCATCTTCCATTTTTTAACATGTTGAACGATAGATCTTCAAACCTGTAACCATTGCTACTTAGACTCCCCCTCTTCAACATTCACAAGACAGGGAGTCAACAAGTTGGGTTCTTTAGAATAATGTATGAACTAGCTCTATAGCAGGATCATCCTGAACCTCAACGTCTTCCAATGTACCTATTGATTCATCATAGTCTTGTGACTTTACAAATCCTGAGAGCATGACTATTGATACTTTTTCATTCTCTTGATCTTATTTCTTTTGTTTTCTTCTTCAGAGCCTTTTATACTTGATATTAGAGTTCTCCTTCATGTAGGATTTCATATTATATTTTAATTCATGATCTATATGTCCTTATTTATGGCATTTGATGCACTCTATATGGTACTTGAATGACAAAGAAATTGACATGTACTTTTTGCTGACACATTCCTTTTGAAATATCTCTTACACTCCTACAAACTTGCTTCTAGGGTTTTGATAATGTCTACAATCCCTAGCCATATAAAGGATAGTACTGATGCTTATGACAATTGGAGATGCAGCAATGTATGCATGTCAATGATCAACAAACCCTTTCTGCTTCACACTATTGATGTATACCTTGGATGTACAATCCTTGTTCAACCAACATAACCGCTCTTGTGTACTGAAGGTGACAAGTATATGCATGAAGATTTATGCCACTAATTTGACTTTTTCTTTGTCAGCATGTGCCTAACATACCTTTGACAAGGCGACATGAGGATATCATATACATGGCTAGAATATGGCTCACTTCATTCAATTATGGTGTCCTAGATAATGTTTTCAAAGATAAGGATAGTTGTTCAAATACTTCAAGCCAAAAACCCTTAACCAGACTTTAGAGTACAAAAGATAGCATGAGACTTTTCTTTAACACATGTTTGCAAGGATGAGGGATAGAAAACACAATAGCCTTGAGAATATGACTTAAATTCAACAAGCCAAGATCTTGTCCGTGGCTTCGAAATTCCACACAATAAGCCTTAGGTTATACATAAGATTGCACCCAATCGATATGTACACGATCCATTCATGAGAATCTTAGTTCAGAAACATAATGCATGGAAATTACATCAAAAACTTACAAATATTTTAACTAAAAATATCAAATGTAGAATTGCTTCAACCATACATTGTTTTGCATACACAATCTTTGTTTAACAATATTTGCAACCTTGTGCACTAGTCGAATATGAACATTGGCATATTGATTCTTTGCAATAATTAACTCAATGCAACTACAATATACAAGCACCCAAATCTATTTATTGCAACAATTCGTTCCAATATATCATGTTAGTCACACCATTGAGTTATAAGCGCAATACTTGATTCATTTATGCTATAGGTATACATCAACGTTAATATATAGGTTGTCAACACACAAACCACATGCAACAAGAAAGTCAAGCACTAATAAATGTACCTCATCAATGCACACTATATTTCACGTGTTTCTCTAGTTATGTGATTTTATTTACCATCCCATGTGCATGGATACTCTATCTCGGCATTACCACATAATATGACTTGTTCATTTGACTCTTGGAGTATGCATTGAGTCATCATACGCACAGAAAATCTCTCCTCTTGTGCTTTGTATCACTACAAAATGTATGTGTTTGAAATGGGCGAGGATCTAAACATTACATGCACTTCATCAATGTATCACGACCTCGCCATGCAATGTGTTATTTCTTAACGTGCTTTCCACTAGATAATTGAATTACATTGTAATCATGATTTTCAAAATTGTGTATCCTTAGAAGGTTTCCACGTCGAATTTCTTATGTGTGTAGCCCTATTGTGTCCCACTGTGGCTTTCATAAGGTTGAAATTGCTTCTAAGAGACACCAGAAAATAACTTCAGTCAAATCTGAAATTCCCCTGAAGGATGCCATAGTTATTCTCAATAGTGAGTAGATGTCGTAAAGAGCCATGTCAAGAAGGCCAACTTAGGCTTCAAGTTGTCTTCGTTAGTGACTAGAATTTTGTTGTGTTCACAAAACTTGTATGAATCCCTTCAGCAAATACCCTACATCAAGAAAGAAAGTAAATTAAACCCAATGAAGATCAATTATCAAAAGATAAGATTTATCCCAAAAGCCCTTCAGATATTTTATGAACTTCAAATATTCTAGGTTGCACAAGGTCGCAGATAGATCTGTCTAATGTGCATTTTTTCATTGCCTTTTTGGAGGGATAATGTTCCCTATTTATATTGGGTGAAGAGGCATTTAGGAGGGAGGTTGGCCTAGATTTTGGAGGGAAACCAATTTCAAATTTAAATTTTAAATTTTCATATTGGAGCCAAAATTGACTTCTTCTTGGAGGCTAACTTGTCTTGGTGGCCAAGTTTAATCCAAAATAATTTAATTAAAATTCCATAAACCATTTGGTAAACATAAGTAATCAGGATATGCACAACATTGATTTAATTTCATTGAATTGAATTAAAATGTCATTGTCCACTCAATCAATAAGTTGCTTGCGAGAATTTCTTTGGGGCTTCTTGACCATAAATCGGGTTTCAATACTTCGAGAAGCCCTATCTCCTCAACGAAGAAGATCTACGTGGCGTAACATCTACGGTGAAAATAAATATTACGAGGAGAAACAAATGATGATGGTCTCGCGATCTAGAAAATTGTCCTTTACATCAATTTTCCTCAACAAGTGTGCGGCATCTAGAGCTTCCTATGGCGCTTTGTCATTAGAGCTTCCAATCAATGCAAACTAGATGAATATTAAGAGTGTTCAAGAACCAATGTTAGAATCAATGAAAATACCATTCAACAATATCCCCATTTCTCATTGATTGCAACACATACTCCCCTTGATATTACTGCTCCCCTTGTCTTCATGCTTCTGATCTTCTATTTTCTAATTATCTCCCCCTTTGACATCAATGGCAAAGGGTTACTCCCCTTAATGAAATTTCTACCTTTGTCTTCCTGCAATATACCTTTCTTCCTTTGATTTCTTCTCTCCCCTCGACATGTTATGCCTTTCACAACTTACCACAACTAATTCCTCCTATTAATATGTATTGCCAAAAATGTTTAGCCTGATTCTTCCCACAATTCTATCATGTTGCTCCCTAAATCTGACAAATCTTCCTGATCTGATGACTTCTTCCCATCTTCCATTTTTTAACATGCTGAATGATAGATCTTCAAACCTGTAACAACTGCTACTTAGACTCCCCCTCTTCAACATTCACAAGACAGGGAGTCAACAAGTTGGGTTCTTTAGAATAATGTATGAACTAGCTCTATAGCAGGATCATCCTAAACCTCAACGTCTTCCAATGTACCTATTGATTCATCATAGTCTTGTGACTTTACAAATCCTGAGAGCATGACTATTGATACTTTTTCATTTTCTTGATCTTATTTCTTTTGTTTTCTTCTCCAGAGCCTTTTATACTTAATATTAGACTTCTCCTTCATGTAGGATTCCATCTTATATTTTAATTCATTATATATATGTCCTTATTTATGGCATTTGAAACACTCTATATGGTACTTGAATGACAAAGAAATTGACATGTACTTTTTGCTGACAAATTCCTTTTGAAATATGTCTTACACTCCTTCAAACTTGGTTCTAGGGTTTTGATAATTTCTACAACCCCTAGCCATATGCCTGAACTTTGAACATGAAAAACAATAACCATTAAATATACTAAGTTACATGGATGAGATGTCTTGTCTTGACAGACTTTTGTAAACATTCTTTCTTGGAGGAGATACAACCCTTTGTTGATCCTTATCCTTAATTACTTTAGTATTACTTCTTGGAGCAACATTACATTTTGTCTTCTTTTGACCTTGATTTAGCCTTTTAAGGATATTGTCATTAGGATTCTCGTTAAGCTTGATTTTCAATGGCTTAGAGCTTATGATTTCATTGCATTGGGTTGCATTTGTTTCTTTCATCTTCATCTTCAATCGAGCAATGACATTATTCTTCCTTTCGTCATCATGCAATTTTTCCTTCTGCCATTCCTTCAGCCTATCTGTTTCAGTTAGGGTGGTGTCAAGTTCTCTTTTCTTTTGAGTAGTATCTTCCGTAAAATGGTTTTCAATACTTTTCTTCTTTCTTATTCCTCCTTTACTTTCAGTTTTAGAAGGGTGACCTTTTCTGTCACTTTTTTAAAATCTTTCATTTGTTCCTTATTCTTTTCGCTTTCCTTTCTAAGCATGTTTATTTCTACTAAAGATGCATCAACATCCTTTTTATTTTGACCAACTATTGCTATGTACTTCTGAATAGATTCCTCTGATTGGCTTGTCAAGTTTTTCTCATTCTTTTCAACTTCTTACACTTGAAGTCTTAGAAGGGAAACTTCTTCTTCAAGTGCTTTATTTTGCTTCCTTGATTTTTCAAGATCACATAAGGCATTGATCAATTATCCCTCCATGTCAACTAATACTTATTCATCATCACCTACTTCATCTAAATCACAACCATCATCATCTTCTTCATCTTGACCTGCATGCTTCTTTGAGTATATATCATGGAGCCTCTTCCAAAAAAAAAAGTGTTGATGAGCATTGATTTACTTTAGCTTTTACAAGGTCTGGAAAAGCTCTTAGAATGACATCCATTACTTTAGTATTGTACCTTCTAGATTCATTGGTAAATGTGACTCCAAAAACAATAGAGCACCAAACGTCACTTCCATGAGCTTTCAAATAGTCTTATATTCTGGATTCACATATTTCATATTTGTCTTCATTGAAGTCAGGAGTTGGATAACCAAGTTGACTTTCTTCATTGGTCGTAAAGAATTTTGATATCATTGACACATCGAAGACATCCTTTGATCATTTGGATGCATGCTCCTTTGACTTTCCCATCTCTGCACTTCTTAGATCTGCTTTCCAACTGTTAAGTTGCAAATGAAGGAACCTGCTATGATACCAATTGTTGGAAATGTTGAGAGGAGGGTGAATCAGTATTTCACTCAATCAACTAATTTTCGCTTCATGGAGCATTGATTATTGTTAGCATTAGATTAAAACATAAGTTAGAATCACATCATATGAACATATAATAACACCATTTAATAATGCCCAACATCCAAGATAGTATACAAAAGATTCTTAGGTGGAAACCCTTCTGAGAGAAAAACCTTTGAACTCTTCTTAATATAGGTCTTCAAAATTTACATCAATAGGAAGCTGGAACTTCCAATCTTTTCATCATCAACTAAAGGATGCTCCAAGCTAAATAACACTCCAATTCCTTAATTTACCATCTCCAATTGGAAGGACGCTCCAACGCTCTAATTTACCAACTCTAACTGTAAGGATGCTCCAACGCCCTAGTTTTATTAGCACCAACTGAAAGGATATTCCAACACCCTGCACATGCTTTGTAGGTTTTAACCCCATACAGAAATTACATGCATACAAATTCTAAAAACAGAAAATAAACAATGGCGAGAGCATAACACATAAAACAAATATACACAGATATTTTCCCCTGGATCCCAAAACCAAGACTACCAGATTGATTTTTCATTATATTCTTTTCAATGTTACAATGCATATATATACATGCCGAAGCATCCATAAACCCTAATTCATTAACCCTGGATTAGGACATAACCATAGTTCCCTTGACCAGATCTACAAAATACCATGGACCGAAAACCATCGCACCCAAAACCATGTGAGAAATCCAAGCACAACCCAACATGCTTCAACCTGCCCTAGCACCACCCTTCTGCCTTGAAGTGTTCTCAGACTTTGACCTGAAGGACACTTTAATATCTTTCCTTGCACCACCCTACCACCCTATTCAGCAAACATACCATGTTTCACATGTTTTGAAATTGGATTCACCTTTGCTTGGCAACAATATAAATCATAAAATTATTTACAAATACAAACTTTGCTCAACAATCAAATTTGTGTCTCCTCAAAATCTACTTAGTGTCTTTCTATCAATATACTTTCAATCCTATAAATTTTATATCATTTGATCTACACAATTGTTGCATAACCCATACTTGTAGCAATATCCTGCCCATAATCTTTTATGAAAAACTCTCAGTCATTCATAATCACTAACATATAGATATAGCATGACAACCCTATAAAATACATTATTATCAATATATATAGCATTTCATGCCCTTCATGCAAACATAGCCAACAATCTTTGATCTCTGCCACGGTCCTTTGAGATAAGATCAAGTCAATAAGACAATATTTTTTACTTTAAAACCCCTATAGCGGTCCTTCAGCATTGATTGGTCATCAATGCAACCCTAATGGAAGTACACATTGGAATAACTCTTACTCATCAATTCATACATTCAATAGAAAACCCTAACTTTACAAAGACTCAATGAGCCTTTACTCAGGATAGATCAACCTGTTATCAAACATTACATCAATCCCTAGCTCTTTATTTCAACATAAGTTCTCTTGATGTCGACACTCTAAAAGCACTAGCTACATGCTAAATTTTTCTCTGTCTCAACATGATTTGTAACCAATCAGTCATTTTTCAAACCCTACAAATACATAACTCAAGATATTCATAATAGAGCACCAAACCCTAGTTGGTCAATTTTTTTCTTGGTTGTATAACTTCATGTAAGTTTAGTCAGGCTGACATATATAAAGGATAGTACTGATGCTTATGACAATTAGATGTGTAACAACGTATGCATGTCAATCATCAACAATCCCTTTCCTCTTCATACTACTAATGTATACCTTGGATGTACAAGACCTATTCAACCAACATAACTACCCTTGTGTACTGAAGATGACGAGTATATGCATGAAAATGTCTACCACTAATTTGACATTTTCTCTGTCAGCATGTGCCCAATAGACTTTTGACTAGATGACATGAAGTGATCATATACATGGCTAGAATCTAGCCCACTTCATTCAATTATGTTACCTTAGATAATGTTTTCAAAGATAAGGATAGTTATTCAAATAATTCAAGCAAAAAACCCTTAACCAGACTTTAGAGTACCGAAGATAGTATGGGGCTTTTATTTAACACAAGTCTCCAAGGATGAGGAATAGGCAACACAACAGACTTGAGAACATGCCTTAAATTCCACAAGTCGAGATCTTATTTTTGGCTTCGAAATTCCACACAATAAACCTCAGACCATACATAAGATTACACCCAATCAATATGTACACTATCCATTCATGAGAATCTTAGTTCAGAAATATAATGCATGGAAATTACATTAGCAACGTAGAAATCTTCTAACTAACAATATCAAATGTAGATATGCTTTAGCCATACTTTTCTTTGCATACACAATCTATGTTTATCAATATTTGCAACCCTGTCCCCTAGCAAAATATGAACATTGGCATACTAATTCTTGGCAATAATTAGCTCAACGTAACTACAATATAGAAGCACCAAATTCTGTTTATTGCAACAATTTGTTCCAATATATCATGTTATTCACACCATTGAGTTATAGACCGAATACTTGATCCATTTATGTTATACTTGTACATCACCATTAATATACATGTTGTTAATGCACAAACCACATGTAACAAGGAAGGAAAACACTAATTGATGTACCTCATCATTTCACATGTTATTTCACATGTTTCTTTGGTTATGTGATGTTATTTACCATCCCATGTGCATGGATATTATGTCTCTTCATCGGCGCATAATCCAGCATGTTTCTTTAAGTCCTGAAGTATGCATTGAGTCATCATGTGTACAAAAAATCTCTCCTCTTGTGACTTGAATCACTAAAAAATGTATGTGTTTGATCTGCGCGAGGATCCAAACGTTACATGAACTTCATCAACATATCACGACCTCTCCATACAATGTGCTATGTCTTAAAGTGTTTCCATTAGACAACTTAATTACAATGTAATCATGATTTTTGAACCTATGTATCCTTAGAAGGTTTCCATGTCTAATTTATTGTGCATGTAGCCCTATTGTGGCCCATTGTAGCTTTCATAGAGTTGAAATCGTTTCTAAGAGACACGGGAAAATAAATTTAGTCAGAGCTCAGATTCTCCTCAAGGATGCCACAATGATTCTTAGTAGCAAGTAGATGTCATAAAGAGTTGTGTTAATAAGGACAACTTAGGCATCATGTTTTTTGTGTTAGTGGCCATAACTTTGTTATGCTCAGAAACCTTGTATGAAGCCCTCCAGCAAAGACCCTCCATCAAGAATGAAAATGAAGTTAAACCCAATGAAGACCAGTCATCAAGAGATCATATTAAGCCCAAAAACCTTTCAAGTATTTGACCAACTTCAGATATGTCAGGTTGCACAAGGCCACAAAGAGATATGTCTTTTGCACACTTCTTCATTACCTTTTTGGAGGGCTAAAGTGCACTATTTATATTGGGTGAAGAGGCCTTTAGGAGGGAGTCCGACTTGGATCTAGATGGAAACTAATTTCAAATTACATATTGGAGCCAAAATTGACTTCTTCTTGGAGTTTGACTAGTCTTGGTGGCCAAGTTTAATCCAAAATAATTTAATTAAAATGCCCTTGACCATTTGGTAAACACAAGTAATTAGCCCAACATTGATTTAATTTAATTTGTTTGAATTAAAATTTCATTGTCGATCTAATCAATAATCTACTTGCAAAAAATTCTTTGGGGAATAACTCCTCAACCGAGAGGATCCACGTGGTGTGCCACCTACCGTCAAAATCGATATTACGAGGAGAAACAAATGATGATGGTCTCTTGATCAAGAACATTGTCCTTTAAATCTATTTTCCTCAACAAGTGTGAGGCATCAAAAGCTTCCCACGGCTCATTGTCATTGGAGCTTCCAATCAATGCAAACTAGACTAATATTAAGAGTGTTCAAGGATCGACGTTGGCATCAACGATAACACTATTCAACAACACTCTTTGCAATTAGTCACAGGTTAAATTTGCAAAAAATTTAAGCTCAAATATAAAAACAAAAAATTTAAGTTGCATTATGTGAAGACCTAATATAAATTGTTACATCATAATTATTAGGTTTAAGTTCTCAGTATTTTTTTCAATAAAAATTACGGTTGGAAAATTATCATTATGTTGAATTGCTTAAATATGTTGAAGTTACACAAATGGACATCAACCAGTGAGTTAGTCCTTTGATTTTGTTCATAAATAAGGTGTTTTCCATTATTCTAATAAAAGATAAATGTTTTGGCCATCTCAAATTTATTTATTTATATAAATATATTTATAATGAATAATAAAAATATGATTATGTATTTTTTCATGTAGAATTTTTTAATCTTTTTTATTATATATTTACTCTTTGTATAAACATTCTCTTACTCTCTGTCTCTATTTACATTCTCTTACTCTTTGTCTCTATTTACGTTCTCTTACTCTCCATCTCTATTTAATGTATCTACATGTTTTCACATTGTGTAGATATTATCTTACTCTTTGTCTCTATTTATTGTATCTATATGTTTTCCCATTCATTAATAGAGGATGCCATTTATATAATAATTAGTTTTAATTGAGCACATTAATACATACTCTTTTATCGATAGAGATATCAAAATGTTGAAAAACTTTGGAAAATTGTTTCTTTTTTTTTGGCCTTGAGACCAATGTTCATGAACCCTAAAAAGCATAGCAAACAACGTGTTGAGAAATCTAGGGTGGCTAGATTAAAATATTTATCTTTCTTTGATAATTTCTTGTGATGTCTTTTTACTTAACTTGATTAGCTTCTTCTTTAACTTGATTATTATTGTGTTTTATATCATCAAACAGCTACCAAATAATAAAGATCAAAGAGATAAGAGGACACAAAATGTAGGTTTCTAGTCAAGGCCAAAACCTCTCCTCTTAAGAGGAAAACCCACAAGAATTATTCTCTTCTTATAGAATCTTCAAATGACGAATCCCAAGACCTAATAATATCCTTGAAAAAGATCCCTCCAAGACCAAATCAACCTTTCTCCTTAATGAGCTTCTTTCCAGCAATTTTGACCCCAACAACTTCTTCAGCAACTTCGACTCCAACAAATTCTTCTGCAACTTCGACCCCTATAGTTTCTTCTCCAGCTTCTAACCCAACAATTTTTTCTACAACTTTGAACCTAGTAGTTTCTTCAGCAACTTTGACTTCAACAGTTTATTCTACAACTTCGACCCTAGCAACTTTCCAGCAATTTTGACTTTCCCAACAACTCAATTTTCCTAGCAACTTTCCAACAGTTCGACTTGCCCAACAATTTTCTTGCAACTCAATTCTGACAAGAAACTTTAGAAACCCTAACACAAGAGAGAGAGATAGAGAGAGATATCCAAAAAGTTGATCTTGCTTTTCTTCTTCTTAACCTTTATTTTCATCCTTTTCCGCTACTTTCCTGAGGAGAATGAACTTGCTTATGTGTGTCCCAATGAGATTGTGTTCCTTCTTATATATAGGATTTCCAGGTGTATGAATTTATTTCGTGAGGCCGAATTGATCTTTCATGTAGGCCGACTTTCTTAAGGTGCCATGAAAAGGTCTTGGAGGGTCTTTGACTCTAATTTGACTCAAATAAAATTTCTTTACAATACATAACATGCCCAAAATGGTCTTCCATACATGAGAATGACTCTTATGACTTGATGACTCAAAGACAAGCCTTAGAAGCACTCAATGGGTGCTTGACCTATAAAATAAATTTCCCTTCAGCATGAAACCCATGCCTCAAGAATGAAAATAATAAATTATTTTTATCTTTATATCAAATACATAAAATCATGAATACATTTATCATTATGAAGACTAAACCTAGTTGCATATTTCAACATTCCCTCTTAACCAGGGAGGTATTCATAATCTATACATGGTACTTGGACATTCTCAAACTGAAGAATTCTCATAATAAGAGTCGGATTGGTAAGCCATCCCATAAACTATCAATTTAGCTTATCTTATTTCATCTCATCATATCGACTAAAATTTTCACATAGGAAGGCCTTGACTAACATCTATATCTATCCACAAGATCAGATCACAATGTTGGCCAGACTAATGACTGATAGATGCCATTATCATTGTCTCTTAAGGCACATACCCCACTCGGGTGTTCACAAGGTATGTCCTTTTAGGACAATTCCTGTCTTTGAATAACACATCCTCAAGGAATTTCCTCTTTGACTTCTCTTGCCTATTAGATGCACTACCACATCCTCAAAGAGTATCGGAATCAATCTCAAATTCTTACCCAATTCTCCATTCTTTCTTTATAACATGAAGACAAGAATGATGTGTTTATCTCTCTTCATGGACTTCACTAAGATTTATAGTTGTTAGTCCCAGTCTATTGCATGACACATGAAGTAGAGAACAATATATGTCACTCCCTTTAAACCATGGAGGATCAACTCATTCCTATAAAAGGAATATACTCAAGCTCCCTCTTAACTAGGGACTTGCCCAAGCTCTCTCTCAACTAGGGACTTGTTTCCAATAGCAACTCTTCGATGGAGATCATGGTACTATCAGCTGCTTGTAGAGATCCTCCTTTCAATGTCATGCATTTCATCTTCATTAGGGAGTCTTAATATTCTAGTTCTTCTTCATAGGGAATAAACCATCCATCACTTTCCATCAATGAACTACAAGATTGAACCAATAGTCATGTCATCCTTCTTCTCATCATAAAGTGATATTTCATTCCACATCTAGATTTTATTCATACAACTACCTTTTCCAAGTCATGTTTCTTATAGGACATTCCATCCAATCACAAGAGTGCTAGTTATAGGTGACATCTACAACTCCATTTTGGTAGCCCTATAACAACACAACCATATGTTGTTCACAAACAAAAAATGAACATAAAATCAAAGTTACCTTTTATGATGGCCTTTCATCATGACATTTTCTTCTTGCAACATCAACATCTTACACATTCATAAACATATCTCCAAGACTTCCAATGTCAAGGGTCTTCTTCCTTTATAGACTTTATCAAGGTCTTTGTATCTTTCTCTACAGAGATGTCATAGCTAGTTCTTCTAGTCATCAGATGTTGATTTCTTATCTTATCTTATCTGATGTGACATCAGTTTCATCTTTCACGAACTCTCCCTTTCTTTCTTCACATATTTCTCCCCGGGAACTTCTATACATAATTCCTTCATCTTTTCAACCACCTCATATTCCATATGAGGACACATTACGTTGACTTCGTCTTATCAATATGTGAACTAGTTAAAGGTATATGCCTTCAAGAATCTTTCTAAAGGAAGAGATATTTCTTATTCGATCATTCTCATGAGATAGAGCAGTCAACTATGATATCGCAATTATATGATGACATGACTTAATCTATCAAATACATATATACCTATTTTCTCCTTTTGTTCATCTAGACTTCCTTCGGAAGCTTCCTTTTCTTGCTTGAAAGTAATTCAAACATGTTGCATTCCTATGTCATCATACCATCATCCTTCTAAACAATGGATCCCACATAAGGTGGAATGTAGACCATCAATGAAACACTTTCTTCTTCCAAATAGAGGGAAGATTCCAATGGAGGATCTTGAGTATCCTCTTCTTGTAAATGCTCCTTGAAATTTATGATGTACGATGATTTCTTTCTATGATAGATGACTTTATTCCAACCATATATACATTATTACTTTGGTATGATATACTATCATCATGACTGCTACAACCATGTAGACTTTTACTTCAACTATCCTTTAAAGCTTCTATAATGATGTCATGAGCTCTTTCTTTGCTTCAATCGTATGCTTCCAATATGGTGCCATATTTTATTAAGATGCATACTTATAATGCTTCTCAACTTAATAGTAACCTTTTAATCATAGTAGAGGTCTTTTCACCTCCTACTCCTCCTAGCTATGTACCTAAGAGACCTTAATAGTGAAGATCTATCCCTTACTTCTTGGATTTCTTCTCATCAAATCCTTCTACTTCTTCAGAGATATGGGCTTCATTCATTTCCTTTCCTTTCTTGTTGTCCTTATTGATATTTAGGACAATCTCTATTGAAGTTCCCATATTCCTTGTAGCATTAGTTCTTTGACATGTCGATCTTCTTATTTTTCTGAGGACCAAACTTCCCAAATTTCCCTTTTCTTTTGGCCATGGAAATAAATGCTTAAACTTGTTCATTTGATCCTACATTGATTTTTTCCTTCAATCTGGTTTCTTCAATCTTACATAATGACTAGAGCTCATTGAATGGGGTAGCTTCCTTCTTTCCATAGATGCTTGATACAAAGTTGCCCCATTCCTCTAGTAGTGCATTGAGCACAACAGCGGTCATTTCTTTGTCAGACATTATTTCCCCCAACTCTTGTAGTTTCTATCTCATTTGTGATACCCTCATAATGTATGAGGTTATTCCTTCTTCCTTTGATATCTTCATTTTATATAGCTTAGTTCTCAAAGATATCACTTCTCCTACAGTGCTTACGAAGAAAAATTCTACTAGCTTATCATATATTTCTTTTGATTTCTCCAACTTTGCAAAATAAGGGATGAGGGGATACTTGATTGGTTCGATAAGGATTCTTTGATCCCTGATTTCCCCTTTCATATACTTCGACAATGCTTTAGCTTCCTCTGGTGATGGTTTGGATATTGAAACCTTGACATTCCGAATAAATTCATTCTCTATGAGGATCAAATCTATCCTCTTCTTCCATGCAAGGCAATTCAATGACCCTACCAATTTATTACTTTCCTTGCAGAATGAAGTCATTTTGATAGTAGATTCAGACATAGATATAAAGATACTTACTTGTCAAGTGAAGATTCTCCTTTGATGATGATATATTCAACTTGATGCCTTCTTGAAGATGTTGATAATAGAATATGTCTTCTTTTTGAATATGTCTTCCTTCAAGTATGCTTTGAAAAGTGATCCTTTCTTCAATGAGAGGGATATTACTTTGATTTCCTTTATGATGATGATGGCAATGCTTCTTCTTGCTTTCCTTGGATATAGATACTTTGAGATGCTTCAATGTGTAGTTATTCTTTGAGTGGAGGTAGGGTCCTTGAGCTCTTATTTTTCCTTGTGATGATGATTGTAAAATGTGTGAGCTTCCAAAGACTCCTCCAAGTGTAGAACCCTTCTTTGAATGGGATAGGGTTTTGAAGTATTCTTAGATACTCCTTATTCCTTACTTCAATATGATAAGTGGTTTAGTCCTTCTTGATTATTTCCTTGTGCTTTTCCCTTTTGTAAACTTCTTCAATAATGATCTTCAAGCTGCCTTTTCTTGTTTTCGTAGTCACCTTTGCTCTGATACCATGTTGAGAAATCTAGGGCAGCTAGATTAAAATATTTCTCTTACTTTGATAATTGATTGTGATGTATTTTTACTTAACTTGATTAGCTTCTTCTTTAACTTGATTATTGTTGTGTTTTCTATCATCAAACAGCTACCAAACAATGAACATCAAAGAGAGAAGAGGACACAAAATGTAGGTTGCTATCTAGGGCCAAAACCTCTCATCTTAAGAGTGTTATCACTCAGATTTTCCTTAGAAGTTCTTGGAAAGAAGGAAAGGATCCAAGGTAACTACAAACCAATCTTTTAGACTTGGGTGCTAGCCTAGCTAAGTCCAAAGAGAGCTCTCTCTTTATGATTTAGCTATGTTTGAAAATACTTTAGGCTAGCATTAATGTTTAATGAGGTTGTTTTGTTTGAGAGTGGTGGAGTTCTGAAACAAATGGGCAAACTAGGCTTCTAGGCAATTGGGCTATGGAGTCAATCAGGGATAATTCACTGGATTAAGTGAAATTGCTGAGGTATGAGTTCAACAGGCAGGATAGCAAAATAAAAACAAACTTTGGGGCTTGAATGGATGATATTTCTTCTCAAAACTAGAGGGCAATTAAGAATATTCAAGTTAGGATTAAAAAGAGGAAAGGAAGATAGGTCAACTAGCAGAGGGCAATTAAGAATCTTATACCAGGACTTATTAGAGAAAAAATATAAGGATAGAGGAGAAGTTAAGAATTCCTTTATCGAGATAGTTTAGAAGAAAACATAGAAATGGTAAACTATTGATAGCAAAGAGAAATAAAGCTAATTCTAATACACTTTGACTATTTTACCATTTAGATTTAAGATGCATGAAACATTGAAACATATAGAAAACACATAAAATCACAAGGAGAGAATACTTATTTGTAATTATACTGCACAGGAATCTGATGAAATGTCCTCAACTTTCATTCCTTTTCCAGCAAAAATCCAAATTTGAGTACAAAAGCTTTCTCAGCTTAATAGAATAGATTTACAAAGATGTTATAGAATCCACCCACAATACTTCGAATGGAGAAGTATTTATACAAAAATTACATCAAAAATATCTCATAACTACATGAGATTTATTCTAGGGAATGCAAAATATATTTTACAAAAATATAGAGACAGATGTAAAACTGATTGTTATTGTCCCTTTATTTACGGAAGAGTTGGAGGTTGAAACTTGGATTTGCCTCTTGTTGTTGCTTTAGTAATTGTGTGATGGATCTTTTCTTACTTTTCCCTACTGATACTCTTTACCTGTTCCTGATACTCTTTACCTATTTACCAGACTTTACCTCAGTAAATATTTTCTATTTACCTCTGAGTTACCATAGTAATTATAGGATACCAGTCATGTTGGTCCACCATTCTTCATTTGGTATCTTCATCCTGATCAATTTCCTGTATATTTCGTCAGCTTCAGTGTATTTTGCAAAATTGGGTTGGACTGTGAACAGGTGCTTCACTTCATGCTCAATATAGAAAATATTTTCCAAACCATCATACATCACTTTTTCTGTAGGTAGCGCTTTCACTGTGGAAGAGTTGAGTTGAATTTTGGCTTGTTTGTGTAGTTTATCAATGTAGTCCTCATGAGCCATCAGCTTGTCTTTTATGACCAATGAACTTGGAAGTCCTTTATCTCTTAGAATCTCATATTTCACCATAAAATCATCTATGTCTTCTTGAATACTTTGACATCTTCTTTCCAGGTTCAGCATTAATTTCTTCTTAGTAAGAACTTTCTTAATTTCAAGGATAGTACCGGTTCGATCCTTGATATCCCCTTGTTCCAGTTGTTTCTTGCTTTTGCTATTCAAGAAATTGATCAATTGGGTTGCTTCTTCAGGTTTCTCTCCCAATTCTTCCCTGGTCTTCTGTGTAGCCTCTGTAGCTAGTTTAACTAACTCAGTCTGTTCAAAAATGATCTGGATAGCAGACCAAATATAATTGATGGAATCAATGATATTGGTCCATAAAATCTCTCTAATTTCTTTCAAAGGCTTTTCCAATGTTAAGTCTTGTTCTAATGTCTTGATTCTTTAAGTCATTCTTCTATTTTTTCTCTCTTCTTCAGTGTAATTAATCTGTGATAGCTCATAGTTTTTTTCCAAGCTGGTAACCATTTCTTTTAGTTTATTTATTTCAGTTGCTTGGATTTTCATTTCCTCCATGGACTTTATTAAGTCCTTTGTTTGTTTTGTTGAAGTTGTTGCTCCTTCAGATGTACTTGTTGTTGTTGTTATTGGCAGAGTTGTTCCTAGAGGAATGTTGGGTGCCAAAGATGTTGCAATAGTAGATGGCACTACTGTAGAAACCATGGGTATTACAGTTTGAGGAATGGTGGTCGGCTCACCCTGTTTGGACTGTAAAGCTTTTCCTAATTCTTTCTCTGTTTCTTTCAACTTCTCATTCAACTTAAGGATCAAGTCCATAAGTTCTTCCTCATTTTGTTTCTCAATTACTTCTGTAGTTTGTGGATGTATGAGGGGAGGGAGTTTAAGTTGTTTCTTGAGTGCAGTAATGTCCTCATTCTTTTCTTTATCAAACTTTCAGCTACTTTAACATCTTTGGGATCATGTCCCAACTCAATCACCAGGTATTTAAATGATTTTATCTTGGTGTCCTTAGCCTAAGAAGAGGCTTTTTCCAACTGTAACTGTGTTGTAGTATTACTCAGAGAATTATGCAATTGATGTGCAGTGATGGATTTACTAGTCAATGTGGAATGGACCATCTCACCCGTTTACTTATGGAGCTCAATCTGATCAATTGGGTGGATGTCTCTAGCAAGAATTTCAAAATTTGTTTCTAAATAATCAGCCATGAACTTTGGTTGTTGTACTTTTGGCTTCAAAAATCTCATCTGCATCTTTCCCTCTTTGATGTCAAAGGCTAACATCAACCTTGTCTGTTTTGTAGGAGCCATTTTCAGATAGTGGGCATAATTTTGAGCTTTGAGCTTCTCATTCCTAGCTTTAATCTCTTTGTAATTTTCTTTCAAATCTTGGCTTTGCTCTGAAGTTGTCCTTAGTGATGACACTTCTACACTTTGTTGCATGCTTAGTACATGTATTTGAGAGGTAGATGGTGTCTCCCCTGCTAGTGTTGTCTACACTGTGTCGCTTCTTGTCTCTTCCTATTCCTATTCGAACAAAGGATTTAATCTCTACCTCTTTACATATACGTGGTCTAATGGCACTGTAGAGGGGCTAACCTCATTCCTACTTCTTTTTTGAATTCACTCCTCACTAAGAGGGGTCTGCAATACTGGAGGGTTGCCCATGTTTGTATCAGTCTAGGTCAACTCCTCAGAAATTCTCTGTGACCCTGAATCTTTTCCCTGTCCTGAAATCTCAGGTTGTCCTGATGTTTGTGCACTATGCTCCTGTGTTGGTCTCTGCGAAGATTCTTCAGGCACCTGTAAAGAGGGATCCAGATCAAGTCTTCTTTCCAAATATTTCAAAACATTTTCTACTTCAACTTGTGTACTATCTTGTTCTATAAGTGTTCCTTCCACCCATTCATTTTGATTTAAATATTTTTCTATCTCTAGAATTCTATGATGGATGTAGGGGGATAGCTTTGCTTTTGCCTTCTGTAACAGATGAAGCTGTGAGGATCATAAGGCCAAATGAAACTCTTTTTCAATCTCAATCTCTCAAGGATTTCCTCTGCCTCTTTCCCTATTTTTCTGTTGTTGCAAATAAATGGGCCTAGCTGATCCTTTATCCTTAGTTAAGCTTTCTTCTTACTCTTCATAAAGTGGATTTCATCAGAGTTGATCATTTTCCTGTAGTACTCTAGGGCAAATAATTGCATGGGGAGGTATTTGGGCAGTTTAAAGGGAGGCAGCTCACACCCATAAATTCTGATCTTGGTATGGTTCTGGTACAAGTACCAATCCCCAACCTTGTATTGCTTAGCTAACTATAGAATTCTCTTAATATCATCATTGATTCTAGGAGGGGAACTTCCTATCAACATGGTAGTTACTGGATGCACAAATTGATCAATAAAATTTGTAAAAGGATAGGGAGAAGAAAGCGAATTATGAAAAATGGAAGTCCAGAAGATGACTGAACTGGGGTTCCCTCTAGTGTCAAGCTTTTATACAGAGAAAGGGAATTTATCAGATTGTTAGTAGAGGAAAAGATGATACAAGACTGAAGAATATTTAAATACCCTCTCATTCTCTAATCTCATGAATTGGTCATGCATCTTATCAGCAATGAATGTAGCATAGTCAAATTTGGCTATAGGAGGTTGATCAGGGGTGAAAATAGACATGTAGGTTAAGGTCAACTCATCTACATACTCACTAGTAGTAAAACCCAAAATGAAAGCAATCATGGTGATGATATCCTTGTCCAAACTTGTAAAGAAGCTTGACATGTAAGGAGGGGGGTCTTTTGGCCTCTATTTTTCTTCCATGAAGGTCTGACAGATTTGGGTAACTTCAGAACTGGACAGTCTTGAATATTTTTCAAGTAAATCAACAATGGAAAGGGGAGTGAGGTCCTGGCCA